>QVOA01002970.1:0-30800 GCA_014825685.1 Pseudomyrmex cubaensis
GCATCATATATATATATATATATGATGCAAAGTAGCATCTCGTACAAATTTTAGAATTGTTATTCAATTCGGATTTTCTACTGTATATTAATTTATACGTTAAAAGATATTTTGCAAAGATATTTTTTATATTTTTTTTCTCAAATAGCTCTCACAGTCCTATTTCTTGATTTAGTTTAAGAAAAAGAACTATTACAAAATTTATATAAACAACAGCACAATTTTATCGATCAACCGGCGGTATTTCGGGAAAGAGAGTATACTTTTATATACCGGGGGGGCTTTTGCGTAAATCCTTTTGTAGCCGCGTCGAGAAATCTGAACGAGCACTCGTTCTCTCAATTATCGGTTATCATCAATCGAAATTACTTTATCGATCTAAAGCGCTGCTACATTAGCCCCGCCAGTTTGGCCAGCGCGGCGCGGCTTTCGATTACTCGGCAACGTCGGCTTGTCTGATGTTGGTGCTGCTCTCATTATACGGAATATGAGCCTGCGCTAGCTCTTCTCTTAGCGGCTCTTCGATGCCGCCTATCTTTTCAAGTTTCTGCCATCTCTATCGCGACGCGTAATCGACTGTATACGCCTGAAATCTTTGCAAAGAGACCTTTCGGTCAAGCTTGGAGAGAAGATATATTCTGCGAAGTGTGAATAAGATTTTTTTGCTAGCACAACAAAACTTTCTCACACAATGACATTACATTCGATGTTTCTTGTTACCTTCCAATTCGCGCACACATTCGGTTTGCGCATACATTCGTGCACAGATATATTTCCGTGTAAAATGCAGGGTACTGCGGCCAGTTATGGGCAATATAGTGCCGTAGTTTGAGGCTACACTCGAAGAAGAGAGGAAGAGCGCGGGGCGTTGGACGGGAAGGTTATCAGGTATATATGGCGGAACGCGGAGGACTCGCATAGGGCCTCCATAGCGCGCCCATGGACCGTGGATTCTGCGGCCTGCGGTGCTGGCCGAGTACGTCGGGGCTTGGGGTTAATACGGTGGCCGGTGATGCACGACCGACGCAACGCTGCGGGCAGAGCGGCTGACCGCACGCCAGCTGCCCAATGCTCGGTCCGAACTGCCCGCAAAAATCTGTAGCTGACCCTTGTGCCCGCGCGGAGAGCCTCTTTCCCCGAAGCGGCACCCTCTTTGCCACCCTCGGGTTTTGCGTCATCCTCCCGCTCCCATCCTCGGGAGGATATTACTCTCGTACGTGGCTCGCTCTCGGCCCGTCACTTAATGTCGTACAGAATGTTTTCAAACTGCTGCCGGGCGTAACGTCCAAGGACATTTCGCACTTTAAACTAAATGGAAAGTCCTGACAAGTTCGCGCCGTCGGTTTACTTCAATCATCGGTCAGTATTAAAAGGAGATCTGATTGTGAGTTCAGAACATTTAAATATCTTTCTGCCTTTAAGATTACGCGGTAAACACGGAACATTTTCAATTATGTAATGTCTTATTGCTTCTAATTGTATAACTTCTAATTATGTAACTTCTTTCGCCGTCGAAAACTTTGACATATATTTGCAAAAATTTTCTCTGGTCTGTTAAAAAGAAAAAAAAATTTTTTCTGGTCACTAAAAGAAGATACGATGTTAAATATGAAGTCTTATTAAGCGCGTAATGTGCCTTTCGCGCTCGCGTACATAAAAGCACCGTTCGGTAATGGGGATGATTGTAACACGAAATTGGATATTGGAATTTCACGCACGCCTGCACGGCAGGCGAGGTAATTGCGTTAAACGACGCGGACGCGTACGCGACTTCTGGTGCCTATTTCTGTGTCAGCTCGTTGTACGCGCCGCGTAAATAATGGAAATTCTCGTCGCGCCTCTCTCCGTGCTAACGACGACAAAAGAAAACGACCGATTTCCCCCTTTCATTATGCGTCATCATATTGTCAACCCGTACGTCGCCATCGATGCCGTTGTCGTTATCAGCGTCGTCATCATCTCGATATCGCCGACAGAAAACCGAACGTCCGTCGACTAACAACGCACTCGCGTGACTCACGCGCGCGCCATGTTAATGCGACGAATTCTGGAGTTCCGGCACGGAAACCTCGCTTTCTACAACGGATTCGGCAACTCTTTCGGGTTTCCTTGCGTTCCTGTATTCCGTGGTAGTCACCCGACGCGTTTCGATCGCGCGCGACTTTCCGTGCCCTCCCACGTTGTGTATTTCCGAAAAAGCGACGGGCAGTCTGTGAATGCCAATGATTTCTGACTCACGTCGTTTGCCAACTAATGAGGAACACCAGCGTCACGGAAGTGTGTGATATCTTCCTCGATTCGCGTTTTATTAATAAACGTATATATTTATTTCTTACATGGTTTTTTAAAAAACTTATCGACAGCCATCTTTTATTAAAAAAGATTAACATGTGCGCTAAAAAACTTTTTTACAGTGAATATACGTGTGTGTTTAATATTCACAAAATTTGTTCGTTCTCAATATCTTTTCATTTTAAGGCTCCTCGATATCTCGCGACTATCTTGAATTTTATGACGTCCGAAGCGAGGAAATGCACTTTTTGTGAAAATCAAAAAGAATATTTCTATATAAAACGCACGTGAAATCGATGGACACACTCGTAAAATATACCGGACGTTTTTCTTTTGATTTGATATGAAATCGCATCAGCGTGTGACACTTCGTGTTTTTCGACTCAATTTTGTTGATATGGTTTTGCGTTGAATAAAAAAAGAACCATTCGATAAATTTTACAAACGTTCAGATCTGTTGGAAAGGAGAAGAGATGACAGAGCATATATAATGCACATATATATATGGAGAAAAGAAATAGATGGAAAGTTAAGGAAAGTGTAAGTAAAGAAAGAAAACCGTGAAACAGATGGAAAAGATAAGGGGACTGAGGAAGGAGAAGAAAGGAGAGTGTAAAAATGAGTGATTAAGAACGGAGGGCTGTGCGATAGTTAAGAAAAATTGTAAACCAAATCTAAAAGCTAGGCCGCGGCAATAAAGATTTATTGTTAATTAATATTTTACAAACGTTCTCTATTGATTCGTGCAGAAATGTGCGTTTCTACGAAAATATTTGGTTAGTTTTTAATAAGGGACACAAAACTATGGCTATTTTCTTGTCATAAAATCGAAGATGGCCGCGAGGAGCCTTAATACTTACCGATCGTATCGTTAAGTTCGATATTTCGGAATGTGGTCAACGAAGAAAATACCAAAAATTCTTGTCGATGATATCTCCGCAATTTCACGGCTAACGTATATGTTACCGCGAAGACGCGGAATGTAGACGTTAATATGCAATCTCGTACGAAATGCATATCCGCCATATGTAAAGACGTTTCGCGCGCGCGCGTGTGGGAAAGATTCTCATTCAAGCGCGATGCGCTTCCTATATAGCTCGATCGAACCCGAGGGCCCGGACGCATCGCAGTAATTTAATTGACGCGCGCTGAAATTGCCACAAAAAAAAAATTCATCTCTTCCTTTAATGCTCCCTTTCCTTTCCCAGCCAGATATGAGAGCGATCGTTCATGTTTCCCACACTTTACGCGAACGCACACCGAGATTCGCTCGTAATTAATAAACCATCGCGTCTGCATGAAAAAAAGAAAGAAAAAGAACCTCGGCACTTTTCGTGCGCTCTTCGCCGTCGATCGATCTCTCTTCTCTTATTCAGCGTATCAATAAAATTAAGAATTTAACCGAAAAATTTCAGCAAGATCGCGTGACTCAAACTGTTCGCAAAATTTTCGCCAATAAATCTTTTTCGTAAATTGTTCAATAAGAAACTCTCAACTATTCTGAGGGCTTGGCGCCGCAGACGACTCGAATCGGTCGTCAAAGAAACTTGATTCCAACTTTGCACAAAGACGTAACGGACGAGAAGTTTGCCGGTCGTTACATCTCAAAGGGACTGGCACGAGCGAGTCGCGCAATCGGATTAACATCGCCACACGACCGACCATCGTCCCGTCTTGCTGAACTTCTCGGACCGCTTCGTTCCCGACGGATTCAGCATTTCGTTAGGTAGAACTGAGGATTGAATAGCGTTTAAAATAAACCCAATTATCAAGAGCCGGCATTGTCGTCGGCTTCCTGGCGACGACGATATCTTACTATTGTACTGGCTGCAGCTTGGCGCCATTATTGTTTCACGAACGAACATATTTGTATTTTGTGAACCATCTTTTGTCCTCAATTTCACGCTCTTTTTACTGCTGCATTACCTGTCCGTTCAATCGGTCGGAAAGTTTTCAAACGCACTGGCCGTCTGATGTGCTTTCGGCAACGAAATCTCGTGACGAGAAATCGGTCGGCGTCTTCCTCTCCCCGTAACCGAGATCCAATTTGCATGTAACGCAGGTAAAACGAACGAGATAATTGGTACACAATAGGGAATAGCCAATTCGCGCTAAGACAATGGATATATGTATATATTCGATTCGACAGTGATATTGATGCATTGTACGCGGAGGCTTCAATCAAACCTTGTATTGTTAGATACATCGAAACATGTATCGCTAATAGTCAAATATTTAATTACTCTTGAATGACAAAAAGTTATTTAAAAAAAGTTTTTCAACACGGTATTGGATAATCTTGAAAATAAGGTGTGAAAATCGGCGTGTCGAAGTTTCCCCGTCCACAAAAAAAAAAAAAACAAACTTGGACACATTTGAATGTGACTTCGCCGAAGAAATTCTCCGGAGAGGCTCGTGACAGTAACTTCCTAAGATTGATTGTTCGAAGTTGATCATTTGAAGCGTTTCTAAGTAGAAGCGTTCCCCGCGACTATATATGGGAAGAAGAAGAGAAGAAGAATACGAGAGAGAGAAGAAGAAGAAAGAGAAAAGGAAGAAGCAGAGATTGAGAGGGAAGAAGGGAGGCCGAAAAGAAGAGGAAGAACGCTCACATAAATACGTACGCAACGCAAACAAAAACCTACAAAGGACCGCGCTCGTGGCAGATACGATCTCGCGGCATGCAGATACGAGCATACTAATCTCTCCGAGAGGTCTCTCCGAGGAAACGGCGTTCTTTTGTTGTATCCATCTATGAAATATATTGGTGTCTGCGTACATCCGGGACGCAAAAGGAGAATGATTCAATATGTGATCCCGGTCACGAGAATTTACGATAATTTCTCGCATACGCTTGGATCGCAAACAACATTGCAAAATCTTAAACGGAACCGCTCAAAAACCGATAAATCAATAAAATCAAAATTTATCACTCTCGATTAATTGGAAATAACAATAAATTGACGATAACAACAATTTAAGTGACAAGATGAGAAACTGCCGAAAATACGCAAACGTAAATTATTTCTTTGCGCAATTCTTTTCTACATTCGGCCGTTGTGCGCTAATCCATCGGGGTGTTTGATTGCAAAATTCGATGTTCCCGTTCGATACAAGACATAAGCTCCACTTCGTCCCGTGGCGACACAGGCGGTAGTTTCAATTTCGAGACGCCAATCCAATCATGTAAATCAAGGGTGGCATTATTAGTGGCGGCAATCGAACTCGGGCTGGGCCAACAGTAGCGGTGTTTGTGAGTGGGTGGGTGGAAGCTACTCTCGAGTCTGAGTCGAAGGTGGAAGGGTTCTCTCTCTCCGATCGCAGCTCTCTCCCGATCCCGAACGAAGCGAGCACAGCGACGTCCAACTAATCCCGGGTTTACCTAATCGCCTACTCCCTTCGTCCCGAACGCGGTTCGGCAATTCCGCTCGTTCGCAAAGCGGCTTACCCTTTCACCCCTTCCGCCGTTCTCTTGCCGGCGCAGCAGCAGCAGCAGCAGCGAGAGCTTCTCTATCCGTCAGGCCCGCAAATCGCTCGCGATCGATCCCGAATTGATTGTCTCGTTTCGTCGATCACTGTACAGAATAGACTGAGCTTTCGAACAGCAATCTAGCAAGCAACTAAAAAATAAACAAAAGTTTGTTTTGAGAAAATATAAACGAAACGTGAATTATTTTAATGCCGTTTCTAAGTTTTCTTGGATGAGAGAAAAAGATCGAAAGATGACAGCACGACTAGATGAAACATTTCTCGCTTGAGGGAGTTAAATGATTTTTAACGAATGCCACAGCTTGAATATCTCCTCTCTTTGCGATATAATTTCCGAAGAAAACCGCGTATCTTCGGTCTGAGGAAGAAGATGGGACGCGAGAGAGGGACATGCGCCTATGCGAAAATATAATCGACACACGACCGATAATTCCTGATGGTGGATGAGGAGCACGGGTACAGGGTGGGTACGATCGAACGAAAGCGTAAGCCGCGTAATCCCCCGTGAAATACCGTGTTGGATCGAGACGACCGAGAACTTTGCCGCACGCCCGAGGACATCGGGGGACATCGATTATTCGCGGGAAACCGCCTCCGTTAATCGTTTAAACTCCGCTGCAGGTGAATGTATGCATGCGGCGCCCGTGCCCCGCGGCAGGTATCTCGTGATTCACGAAACCACACGAGGGATCTCGGGAGGCTCACCGGAATATCGATATTCCGAGGTTGTAAGAGTTTGGGGATCATCCGCGCGGAGCATCCACGAGTGAAGCATAGACTTGACAATAAACCTGACGCGTTCGTGCCTGGAAAATGATTTTATTTCGAAATGAGAAATCTTTTCCGCCAACAATAAAGTAAACAACTATCTATCGCAGTTGGTTGTGTTTTAGCGTGTTTTTTTCCGATTACGAGATTTTCTTTAGAACACGCGCGGCGATAAATTCGCGTCGGTACAAGTAATTCTTTTTCAAGAATCGCGGGATATCCTGCGATCCTTGGAAGCGGGTCAGCTTTTGTCCGTGAACGTCGCGCTTCTTCTTCCCGAACTTCGAACAGTATAAATCCACGACGTCCGGTCTCCCACGGTCACACGTGTAAGACGCAGCCGCGACACGGACGTTCGCTCGCTAAGCGAGCTGCTAGCGAAATTGTTGACTACCGATGCTCAACGGACCGAATCAACGTTTCACGAGATAATGGACGTGGCTGATGGCAATGTCTTGTCGCGTCGCGGCTCGTCGACGCCAGCTGCGACAGCAGGAAAACTCGCAGGAACACACTTTGCGCAGATTTACTCGGTGATTCCACTCTTCAATGTCTTTAAATTCTCGTTGTCTAATTTTCTGACGCAACGTACTGAGTGCGTCGGTAAAGTGCGCGCGCTTTCTCTCGACTGGATAGTTACCTACTTTCTTTTTTTTTTTTTAACTATTTGGGTTTATAACGCGATTAAGTATCAACGCGGTTAATCTTTTCGATCAAAGGCAGACAGACTGACTTTGGCCTAATTAAAAACGGAAAATTATATATGGAAATTTGGACGACTGTTGCTAATTATTCTCGCGTTTAAATGCGCTTTAATTGCACATCGCGCACGTGTAACATACGCGAATCCGCGTTTCCACAAAAATTAATATTCAAAGCGAGTTTCGCAGGGTAGCAATCTGTGAGAGAATTAAAGACTCGAGCAGCCGGGATAGAGATCTTCATGCAGTCACAGCTCGTTTGAGCGAATGCCTCAAGTGATTTCAGTTACACCTCGTTTGCGCGATTCTGCCGAGGCGGTTCTTATTATTTCCTCGAGCGAGGAAGCGGATTTTCAATTGTGCCGCCGCAATGATGGATTGCAATTGCAGACCTCCGATGATGAGGGATAACATTGTGATCGTCGATTCACCGTGTACCTATCGTGTACAGGATGATAAGTCAGGTAGTTGCTCGAAAGGGAGTCGTAATTACAAATGTTTCGCGATGGTCACGCAATATTTCGGTAGCAAATTCCCCGTTTCTTTGATTGCAAACGTGATTTAACATTACTTTAATGATTTACAGTTTGGTACGTATAATTTTCGCGATACATATGACACTAGTTGGATGTAGACTTCCGTTTATTAAGTCACACAAAACTGAAAATATTCACTGCTCATTTCGGAACGTTCCGCGTATACATGTTCTCTCTCCCTCTTCCTTATTCGCGTTATGAATCGTTCGTGAAATAACTCGCGAGTTTTGCAAATATTCGCGCAAATTTATTTTCCAACGATATTATCAGAAATGTAAACTCTCTGTTTAATTAAAAATCGCACAAAACTGAAAATATTTACTGCTCATTTGAAGAACGTTCCGTACACACGTTCCTCTGCCTATCCCCTCTTCATTATTCGCGTCATGAATCGTTCGCGAAAATAACGCGCGAGCTTTGGAAATATTCGCGTAAATTTATTTTCTAATAGATCTTCCACTCGGACGCCTTCGCCGGCTCCCGGGGTCGTGTTTACCCGGCGTGGAGGTGGAATTACGAGCGAAAAGAACGGGAGATAGCGAATAAATCACGAACCACGGCTCTTCCACGTTATGCTAATGACACCTCCTGCATCCTGTGTATCCTTCGCGCAAGACGCGAAAGTTCAGACCGGCACGCCACGCGGCGTCGTTCTTCTTTTTACGGGACTCTGGGTAACACACCTCCTTGACGCAATTGCAGGAAATAAAACACTCTCCCTCGGCATTTCTCTACATTCAACTCTGAAGTAACGGCGCGAATCTTTATCGTAAACGTCGGCTGAATCGACGCGGATAACAAGATATTCATCATTCGCAATCTGCATATCGATCCATATAGCCGAATATACAGCAAATGACTAGATTCTTGGCGAATAAATAAACGAAGAGGGAAACATTTCGAGACAGAGAAACGCGTGATTTTTTTTTTTTGTTTTTGTTTTTGTTTGTCGACTCAGCGCTGTATGATCAGCATAGCTTATCACGTCGCGCATTATCTCTCGACGATCCATTCGACGTTGTTCGTTGTTCGAAGTCTTTATACGCGATCGTCGCGCGTGTATTCATCGCGTATATGAAGGCTTTTCCGCTCGTCACGTCGCAACGTCACACGATCACGAATTCATGACTAATGCCGGCAATCGGACAGTCCGGTGCGATGTGCGCGTAAAGGCACGAGTAAAAGCAACAGGACCTGATCAACAGGCGAAGACACGCGCCATCGAGCACGCGCCGATAGATCTGACATCTCGACGCCCGACGCCATACACGTGACCGGAGGCTCGTTACCCGCGACCATCCTCCTCCTTCTCTCCCCTTCCACCTCCGGCTGATCCACCTCCTCTTCTTCTCCTCCACCCCCGTGGAGGCCTCTTCCCGTCGGAAGACACGCGCCCGACGTCTCCCCCGATTTCCCAGAATCGATCTTCGGAAGATCGAATCGCCCCGCGCCGCTCGAATCCGAACGACCCACCGCGAATGCTCCACGAGAGTTTCGTGGATCGGTCGTCGAACCGGCTTCCCTTTTCTCTCTCTCTCTCTTTCTCTCTTTCTTACTCTCGACAGATTCACGATGCCGAGATGAATGGCAAAGTTAAGGAGCGCGGGCCGAGATGGTGAAATCTGTTAAATGCTTGTAACCCTCCTCGTGGCAAGCGGCAATCTCCGCGCGATTATCTTTCTAGCATGGAACGATCGATGCATGATAGGCTGGGACGTAACCCTTCTTAAACGGTTCTAATTGCTATCCATCCGAGTATTAATAAAAAAGAAATCTCGAATGTCGTAGCAATTGTATATTTAATAGCTTTTGCATTTGTATCGCAAATATTATCAACGTAACAACGGTCGGGGCCAATTAACACGAGGCTCGCGTTCACCGACCGCGGTCTCGCAACACTCTCGCCACAATTACCTACCTACGCGCGAGAAACGAGTCAGATGACCCCGGGGCGAGATCTCTGCATCTCGAAATCCCAATCTTAATAACGAAATCGCACCGTCGCTCCCAGCGGGCTCGCCGAGGCGGCGACCCGCGGCTCGGCGATGAGAAAGAAAAAATTTAGGCCAGAGAAGAGCGTCCCTTAAGTTTAAAAGGGGTATTCCTCTCGCATACCAGGCAGCGGCGAGCGGATCCCACGGGAGAGGAGAGACCGGACTGAAGAAGAAGAGAGAGAGAGACACGACGACGACGACGACGACGAAGACGACGACGACGCCGCGCCACGACGGCCACTAAATATTGTGTTCGCGCAGAGAATACAGCTCTCGGGACACGTGTAAGCGGGGCCGCGGGATTCCGTATGAGCAGATCGGCCCGCCGATTATACGCTAATTCAACGCAAATTCCTTCCCGGAGATATCTGTATCGCTCGCATACATCAGCGCAGACCCGCGGTAGCTGCGCTGCCGTTGCTTGCCGCCCGTTGCTGCTTGCTCCCTACTGCTCCTTCCTGCTCCCTCGCTGCCGTTGTTGCTGCCGTCGCCGCGCCGCTGCTGCTTCTCCGCTCCGGCCCTCCGTCTGAACCGCCCGCGGTTCTCCCAGGCCGGCTTAATCAGTATCCACGGGAAGAGACAACTATATAGCCGTGGCTTACGTAGTTTCGCGCACATGTGGCGTACATGCGTCGTCACGGGGACACTCGGTCCCACGGAAGAACTGATGGAAGTGTCGGGAAGGAGATGCGGTTCGTTGCGAGAAGAAAATTTATTTCTGAATAATCGGTGATGTTGCGGAGCTTCCCCTGATCGAGCAAGATTATTTTGAGAGATCTTCTTCACATGAAAATACACTTTGTGAAATTTGTTTCGACAAATTTTTACATATTGCCGAATGGATATATTCTAGATTTTATTAATAATATTGTAAAAATACAATAATAGAAAAAAAAAATAAAAAGCGCAGTGTCCGCATTTTATCAAGCTACAATGACACTCTCGAAAATATTGTCTGTATCTTGACGTTTAAGCGTTTCTGACACGAGCGTCACGGTCGGTGGTCACCTCGAACTGGAATTATGTTAACGTCACGACACAGTCTCAGCGTGTAGCAGAGATTAATTAAAACTCTAATTAAAACTCGGACTCGTACGCTGCTACCAATTATGTAACATGTCAAAATAAAACACACACAAGGCGATGTTTTTTTTTTTTTTTTTTTTTTTTTAAAAATAAGCGTAATCGATCGGGCGATATACTTGGGATCGCGCGCTTTCTCACGCGGTTTACACCGGACTCGGTCGCGAAGAAGGTTACGCCGCGCCGGCTGGAAAAGAAACAGGCTACCGTACACCCACGGTATGTAGCCGTATGCTCCGGCCGAAGGTCCGGGGCAGAGGACCGAAGATATATCACGTTGTCGGCCGACATACCATTCTTTTGCGGCGCGGCGCGCGGCCGACACCGCGCGGCCGACACCGCGCGGCAGCAGCATTCACAAATTAAGGAGCGCCAAAGTCCACGGCGGCGCGCGGCGTAGGTATGGCGCTATCGCGCTTCATAAAACTTCGTTAGCACGCCCGAGAAGGGAGGGGGGAGGGAGAAGAGAAGTAGACGTCCGACGCCCCGGCCCCCGTGGTTATATCCACATAAGCGCTGATGGCCCCGCGAGACCACCGTAAAAATTCATTTTGCACCTCGGCCGTGTAATTCAGCCGGATTCTTGCATCTTCACCCAGCCGGAGCGTATTAGATGGACCATGTCCGCGCACTTCGCGGTTAATGACTTCGCTCGGGCTGCCGCCACGCTATGCGCGGTACGTTTAATAATTGTACAGCGACAGCGCGCTCTTAATTATCCGCTCGTATTCCGCGAATTCCGTGCTCCGCTCTTCCTATAATCCGTAACATATAAATAACGTTATCCGCTTACGGAGAAAATTTTGACAAATTGTTCACAACTACGCGCTAAAAAAAAAGATTTGGATTCGTTGTATTTAAATTTCAGTTTTCGATATTGCGACGAGTTGATTAATTAATTTCTTTTTTTTTTTAACACGCGCAATTGATCGGATTCGTGTAACTCGTAGTATTTTTTCCAACATTACTATCACCACGTGGCGACACATAATGTCACGTGAGTGTGTCGTGCACGTCTCCGCGCGTCGTTCGTTAATTTGCCGCGGAGACCGCGCATATAAAATGAGAGGAAAGACTCGCACAAGGTGTACTCTACGCCCTCATATACAGAGGCTTGCCACGTGTGGCGGACGTACGTGTTTACCTCACGTACACGCTCGCGCGGGCGAGCGGGCTAGCGCGTGGTTCCCGTCATTAGGTACGTTAGCTTCGTTAGAATGAGCTTTTTTCCCCGTTCGCTAATGAGGTGGTCCGCGACTTGCAGTCCGCCATGGGGGAGAGAGAGAGAGAGAGCGGCCGGCTATGTGTACGTGGCGTACCGGCTTCAGGTCGAAAGGGGGGAGCAGCTTCTGCGACGCCCTCCGCGCGCGAATCTGGAGACCGACACTATTTTTAATCTACCCGCGGGATGCGGACTTGATGGAATTAAAATGCATGTCCCGTTACACGGAGGCTTGCTTACGCCGACGCCTCTACGCGAAAAACGTGTATCCCTTTTAGAGCGCGTCCCCTCTAATCGGGGGTTCGCGAGTGTGTCGCGTTAATAGCTGACGTCACGCTCTGGTTTGGTGATTAATTCTGGATATTAATTTTGGACCGCGCGCTGGACCAGAGCTCATATATGGTCACGCGGTTTGGCGCGTATACATTCGATAGCCGAATGTGCGACGTGGCGTAATTGAACGCGACTGTGATTAAGCAACTGCGAGAGACTCCGGACGATATTATCAATCGTGGCGCGTTTCAGAAAGGAACATGTATTTTTCATATTTTTCAGGAAAATGGAAATTTGAAAGTGTACCTTACGTGCAATATAATATCATCATCAGTTTTTTCTTCTTAAGTTCTTATTTTATACATTTCTCACTATTGTAACTTTTTGTTTTACTTCTCTACAGCATTTAATTCCGAAAACACTCGCAAACGTTATCAGCCACGATCAAGCCGGGAGTTTCTATCTCTGTGATTCAACTCAAGTTTCTAAGTGGAAATTATTCAAGCTCGATCTATTTGCTCTTTCCGGCCTTCCTCGAGCCGTACTAACTTCTCTTCACTCCGACGGTAATCGACTGCCAGCCGGGATCTTCCTCTCTCGAGTTCCGCCCCGACGCGGGCGACGGTTCCTATTCATTCAGCTCGTCCCGGGTTGACACCCGGTCGTTGTCGTCGCTTAATTCGCGAATATTTCACCGACGCGTCACCCCGAAAATACGCTACAGCTGCTCGCTTGTCGTGTCTACAATCGGGCCACCTTCGGCACACTCGCCGTCGAAAAAAAAAAAAAAAATCCGCCGGTCGGCTCATAAATCTTCGCGCTGATACATTTTTACTTATCACGTTTCCATCGCGCGAGCATCCTCGTGGTCGCATATAACTCGCGCACGGCATTCCCGTCGTCGCGCGATTTTAAACGACCGACGAACGAATTATCACCCACGTCTTTCTTCGTGTTGCAGACGGCTTTGCACTGGAGCGCAAAACACGGTGACGAGAACATTGTTAAATTGATAGCCGGCACCTACAGGGACTATATCAAGAGCGTCAATGAGACTACGGTGCGTATTCTTACATGTAATGTACTCATAAAATTAATGTTGAGATTATAAAATATAGTATTATTGTGATAGAACAAGAAATAATTCACGCATAAGAACACGGTTTATGTTCTTTGCAAGAGAAGCAATGTAAGAGATAGAAGATAATTTTAATTTCCTTCATGTTATCTGTTTCCGATCACTGGGTATCGTCATTGGATGCCGCAGAATGGGGTAAGTGTCTTGTTTTTTAATTTTGATGAAACACTCTTTTTGTTTTTTTTTTTTTTTTACTTATAAAATATCGTAATTAATCAAGATTTACGTATCAAAGTAACATTTGCCAATTTGAAACAAGAAAAGTCCCTATTTCGTACGTTGATGACTTTTTTTTTTATCGAGATCAAGATGAAGCGTATCGAGTACACTCGGATAACATCGAGAGCGAGTATCCTCTCGGCGGCCTTTGCCACGCGTATAATTTGCCGAACGTACGGAGAGCGCGGGATCGGTTTAGGGGGCGAATCGTTGTAAGAGGTAGAACAAACGGAGAGTCAGTCGCGTAGCAGGAAGGAAGGAAGGACAGGAAGAAAAGAGGAAGGACAGAGACAGGCGAGGCGCACAGAAAAGTCCTGTAGATAGGATCGGATGTGTGTGGTCCTGCCGCTTTGCTCTTTATAAGACTTATATAAGCCGGGAGTGCTTGAGCAGAGACGCCAAGTACGGGAGGCAAGTACTCGGAGAAACAAAGAGGGAAAACGAGGTCCTTGCTCGTTAAGCCGCTCGCGACAAAACTCTTACGCTGGACAACAAAATTGCTTTAACTTTCTTTCACAGGCATTGAATTGTGTGAAATTACACTTCTAACAAAAACAGTCTGTTCGTTCCAGATTTTTAAATATGTTGAATACAATATTGTAGTTTTTCACGAAATTTTTATAAACGAATTAAAACATTTAAGGCTCATGTAGTTTAAAACTAGTAATAAATTTCCACGGTGATAAGAGCCGTTTGCTGGATGTTTTGCGGATAAATATATTTTAAATATATTTATATTTTTAAGAGTGTAGATTCTTACGCATTATTTTGAATTGAATTTTTCAATTCTTAGAAAGGAAAATCGAAAGCCGAAGATTCCAGGTTCGACTTCTGGCCGAGGTGTTTTTTTCGCAATATAATTTTTAAATTAATTGGGAAGGAAAAATGGGTATTCTCATATACGTGATGCAAATCAAGCATTCAATATGATTTTAAGAATTGAAAAATTCAATTCAAAATAATGTGTAAGAATTTACGCTCTCAAAAATATAAATATATTTAAAATATATTTATCCGCAAAACATCCAGCGAACGGCTCTTACTCCACCGTGGAAATTTATTACTATAGTTGTAAATTTTTATATTGCGTACGCAATAGTAATTTTAAGAGTCGAAATTAATTCAACTGTAACAACTTTTGGAACAAATCGAACTATATTTTTCAAAGAGATATTAAATTGAAATTTTAAAATTTTAAATTGTTTACGTGTATAATTCACAGGGAATATCTATAAATTATCTTTTTGTTACTTTTGTTTGATGTGCGTCACACAATTTCTCCTCATGCTCGGTAGATAAATTTGATATTTGTTTTTCTCGATGTAAAATCCGATTTCTGTTGACATCTCGCAGCATCTTTTCTTTTTGCGTTTTTGTTCTTTTTGTTATCCAAAATTGTTTTTCGCTCTAAACTATAAAATTAACAAAAAAGTCAGCAGTAATTTTTTTTTTACATTCATGTCCTAAAACATTTTACGCCGTACAGCATAAAACAAAAAATTACATTACGTCTCGCGAATAACTTTAAGAATATAAATTAAAGAAAATGTATATAGAGAATTTCCATATACACATATGATATGTAAATATTATGTGCGTACACGCGTCTCTATTTTTGTATCTTCCCCAATGACAATCCCTAACTCGATGCTGCCGGGGGATTAACGCCGGATATAATGAATACGGTCGTGCTCGTGTACGTACCGATGTAGAGTAGGTAATCCACACCCGGACGAGGGATCTGTCCTCGGCGAATCCTCCTCGCTCTGCTTTTTTTTCACGACGCGGCTTTAGGAGCAGACTGCGGATCGCGCGGCGCAGAGCGCGGCGTAATCTGTCACCGGCATCGCTCCCGCGCTCCAACGCTTTTCTACAGCTTATCCCGAGCACCGGCTTTTCCCCAATCCCGCGGCAAATGAAAGAACGTAGGAAAACAGTAGAAGAAAAAAAGAAGCACGATTACCCGGTAGCTTCGTAAAAACGCGCGCGCAAAATCGCTTACGGCAAGATACGATCTTATTCGCGATGATAATATTCATCACTTGCGGGCATCGATACCAGTTTCTCTTCGAGATTGCTGCACAAAATGAGAAGAACTTCAGAAAATTGAAAAAGTTATATTTGTATCGATGTTTCAAAAATTCTTTTATTGTTATTTTCATTGTGGATCGTTATCTCGCTGGAAAGTCATTCGTGGCTTTATTTTTCTTCCGATTTGATCCATTTGTCATTCTCAAATTTTCGAAACTTCGGTATTTTCGATACAGCCAAATGTTTCTCGTTTCGCAATGAACACGCGTGCGGTCTGACTGATGGTGCTTTTAGTGTGAAAAATCATAGGGCATTTGGCCCGTTTTTTCGAACGCGCGTCCCGCGGCGGCTATTTTATTCGCTGGTGAAGAACGAACTTATACTTATCGTAAGAATTCGCCGCGGTTTCGCCGCTTTACGTCTTTTTTAATCCCCGGACGGCGTTAAAACGGGCGCGCCTGCCCGGACAACGAGGCGGATCGCAGTCACCGGGCATAATCTGTCACCGGTACCGCTTCCACCGTGGTTTTCTACGGCTTATCGCGGCATCGGCTTGCATTTAATCCTCGCAAAAAACAGTGGCCGCGTCTCCTCGTCTCTCGTCCTCACCAGGGACCTCGTAAAGCCGCCCGTGTGGCGCCTGCATCCTTCCTGGGCGCACGACAGCCAACGACAATGGCGATCCCGCCCCCTTTTAGGGTTCCGTAGACGCGACCGGAATTTGCTTCGTGCAACGGGTGATCCGTTCGGAACACGATCTCTGATTAAGAGTCGGAGTTTGTTGTTTGAAGTGTCAGAGAAAAGAAATCTAGAAAATGTTTTTATTGGGATTGCGAGCTTTCTGTAATAAGTAATAATTAAATAAATTTGTCTTCTTCGTAATTTTGTGTAAAAGATATGAAGAATAGTTTTTATTGCGTATTAAAATTCCCCGATATTGGTAAAATTTAAATTAGCTTCGTGTGTTTCAGTAACTCTCTGAAGTTTCGGTATACAATACATAATGTACATAATTTTATCTCTCTCTCTCTCTTTTTTATCGCTTGAATTGCAACCGTTGAGTTAAATCATTGAAATTCTATCACACGCGAAATATACGAGGCATGTAAAAAATGACTACACAATAGATCGTGTGAAACGATATTGCTTTTCCTACTGATTTCCAAACGGTCCCATGTCGAAGAACGGAGATATCTCCGAAACGTGCGGGTTCTTCTCCCTCCGATTTTCTTCACCCTTCTAGGAAGAACGGGAGAACGAAAGGTGCCGTTATGATATAGCGGCTCGTAAAAGGCGGTCCGCCCGTAGGAAAATATTAAAATTGAAAATCCTCAACGGTGATATACGCGTGCGTGATATTGGTGGCCGGCAGCTGTCCTGTTCCTGTAGACTGCTGCGAGAAACGTGAAAGAACGAGAAAGACAAACGAAGAGGTGGGACAGGAAGGACGCGTTAACGCGAGTAGGCGTATTTGAGAGAGAGGAAACGGACAGAAACGAAAAGAAGACGAAGTGGCGGTAGGGGCGCGATATTGTCTCGAGACTCCGTGTGCCGGGACATTGCTACTTTAAAATATCGTCGCGAGCATAAAAAGAGGGGTCTTTGCGCGTATGTATCTCCCTATGTACGGGGTGTTCCCGAAGTCGCTCGCTTGTAGAACTAGCACCGCAAATCTATAAGATTAGGCTGTCAGTAAATTTTTTAATGCATTTTTCGAGATTATTATTAAAATTCATTGTTCCGCTTAATGTATAGTTCGTTCAAAATTATAAGTCAAAGTGAAGTTTAAATCTGTTTGACATTTATTTCAAATATACGCTACAATATTTTCTTCAAAGCTTCGGTTAGATTCAGATCTCGAGCGTTCAATCAATATTTAAATGTTTAAGCAGCTAATCGTGTTTTGAATCCTCAGAAGATACGGAACACATGAAGAGTGTGCTACTTGTGCGACACCTCGTGCATGCACATCCGCATACGAAAGGATGCGTGAGGGTGCGTGCGTGAGTTGGGCAAGAGGGTGTCGCGCCACTTGTCGCGAGGACACACGTGTCGCATACTATTGGAGCCGAAGCAGCAGCAAAAGGGTGACGCGCAAAGTCCACCCCATACGTGCCGTTTTCTATTCTATATGTGACCGTACATATAACGTTGTGACTTTTTCGCGTCTACCTATAGGGAACGGGGGAGAGGGGACTTTAAAGTGAAATAAATTAGACATTTTGAGGGGAGGTGAATCGGGCGCGCAAGCCGACCAACCCTTCTCTATACCGGCCTGCCGTATAGCAAGGGTGCGAGAACGCGGAGGGTGCGTTTCGATAACTACGATCGCGGTTTTGACACATTTGTCACTATCGTTTATTGCGCAGTTCGATATTAAACGCCACGATATAAACTTGCGCCGTCGTTCATGAACCCGGACGCGATGGGACGATTTTTTAATCGCTTTCGTAACGCGACCAAATGTCGCGCTCGGCAACGACGTATCTCGAGGGTGATTTTAATTGAGGGTAAAAGCGTTGTACAGATTCAAATCGACCCTTTTGTTACGCATTTTTCTGCCACGGGCTTTGTACATCGACGACAGAGCTACAATGTATTACGATTATATGCGTACCGCAAATAAAATTGAAATGAAGCGTATTGCATCCGCAAATTTAATTCTTTAAAAGCTTCCTTTGAAATTGTAAAGTTTTTATATTGCAGTAATTTAATAATTTTTCATTACGCACATTCTTCAAAATTATTTTTCTTTCTTCAAGGAAGAAATCTTGCAAACACTTTTTATTTGTTTAAAAATATAAGTGTATTGGGTTGTTAAAAAAATGCGCTTTTTAAAATGAAAAGCGTATTTTATCGTATCGACTCACATAATTTAGCTTCTGTAAATGTTTATATGCGGTGCTGTTAGATGTTTTTAACATCTGCGCGATATATCTCGTGTACATGTCTCGGACATGTTGCCATCTACAATTAACGTTATCTATTAGAAAACGCCACGAACTTTTCGAACAACCGCAGCACTTTATTGTTTGGAAGAAGCGATACGCGTCGGTACGTTTTTGACGCGCTTGTTTTTTTTTCTTTCTTCGCGCGCGCGATCTCTGCATATTTTATGTATTTTTAAGTGGATCATCCGCATTTTCACCTCCGCCGGGTAATGACTCGTGCACGCACACAATTACGCGCAATTTGTCGTACTTATCGAGGCGAGTATCGTGACCGCGGCACATACATGGTACACCGCACTCTTTCACAAACGCTAGCCCACGGCAAGAATACGTGTCCCTGACCGTTCGTACTTTTCACCGTCTTGTACATTTTGTCGAGGCGCAACATGTTCGAAAGACTTGTCGAGCGATGAATAGCCTTTCAGATTGGAGAACAATCGATGACGCATTATTTCGGTGCATTCGAAACTATTGAATGTTTTCGTACATCTTGTCAGTTTTTTTTTTTTTTTTTAATATTCTTTTGTCATTCATAAAGCTGTCAGTGCGTCGTTAATACTTGATTGAGGATTGATTTAAATTTAGATTCGTCGCTCAAAAGAGACAAGAGTTGGTCTCTCTCACAAACATCCTATGCATCGCAGCGCTTCGTATTTTGCATACCTTAATCCAAGGCCGCGCTACTTTGTCGCTTGGCCGGCTCTTCTCGGTCGATCGGCTTTCAGTAACTTTTATCTAAATTAAACCAGTTTCCTTCTCGCGGAGAGAGTAAAAGAGATACGCGGAGCGTCTCGAAAGACGAGAACATTAACTTTATACGATCACATAATATAAACGTGGGTTCTATACATTTAATCTTCCTTTTACTTGAAATAGATATTTTATCCGATAAGTATAGATGAACGTAATATATCTTTTATTTTATTCGTGAATGGTTATGAATAATTAATAAAAGGCATTTATTTTTTAATGATTGAAACCCGTTCGGATGATATGATTAATAATTCATATCGCGAGTATTATTGCGATCAACACGATACTATTGTTATTACGCGTTTGAGCGAATTGTCAGCCGCGAGCGATGGAATTTACGTTTATTTATATTATCTTGGTAAAAGCGAGCGAGAGCCATCGGGGCGGCAGCAGCAGCTGTTACTCGACGCGCTGGAAAAGCAACTTTTTTTCACCTGCCACAAGTCGAACGATACTAATTGCGAGATAACGTCCTCTTAATACTTCTGCAACAAGCGGTGCGTACAACACACAATGCCCCGGAGACCTGAACGCGATGAAAATGTAAAAATTTGCACACACTTGATAGGTAATTCACTTTTGTAGATTAGTCAGATAGCATTTCTTGAAACAGTTGTTCTCTTTATTAAGTTATTTCGTACAAGATAAATATGATCTTAAAAAAAAATATACATGACTGCGAACTTATTACCATATACTCGCCTCTGTTATTATTTCTGACACAAATGTATTTATACGTCAGGTGCAGAGTTTAATTAAATTTGTAATAATGTCGCCAGTAGTAGCTGCTCATTTATGCGTATAAATTTTAATTTATGCGAATCACAATTCAAATGTATTCTATAATATCTGTGTCATCACATTTGGCTTTTAATTTTAAACGTTGAATCTTAGCGCCAATCGAAGTCCATCTTGCGCGGACAATCTACTATCTACTTATCCGACACAACGCCAGTTTTCGAGCGCATTGTGTTCGAACGGGAATACGAGAATTCACACATAAGAGCCGGATGAAAGTGCATGCGTGCAAAGGCGATAAGGGCGATGCACGCGAGGCTAGTTTTCGCGGCATCGCCGTTTCGCCGTCCCTCTGCACACGCACGCACGCACGTGATTGTTTCGGATCGCGCCGTTGTCGCGGAAATGCGAATTCGCACGCTCGAGGTGATATTCATAATACGATGCCATTAATTACTCATTGTCTCTGCGACGGCAACGCGCGCTATCACCCTTTCTCTTTCGCGCTGTTTTCCCCCCTTCGATCCTTCGTTCCACTATACGTCTTCGTTGTCTTCAGTCGTAAAAGCACACGGCAAAACGCATCCGAGCAAATCGTAATAAGATATGCAACGGCGTCGGTACTTATAGCTATAGAAAGGTGTGATACGGCTTCTCTATTATTTTTCATCCCGCCTTATTATGATTTCCTTCCAGCGAGAAAAAGAAAGATTGGCGTATCCTTCTTTGTACGGGACGCCGGAAACGGCGGATCGCGTCAGACGGGTGTATGCGTGTACAATTAGAGATACATTATTCATTAAACACACAGTATAGACTCCGGAGGAGAATGTATCTGTAATATATATATTAATAACGCGCATATACCTACTTGCGTCAACGTGAAAGCACGTGAACATTGTAGCCGCGCTAACATTACACGCTCGTCAAACGGAGGGATATTTCTCGCTTTTAATTTGCCCAATTATCGATACGCTCTTCTTACTCTTGGTTGATATAATTATTATAATCACGTTTAAACGCCCGCTACGTTTAACAGTGGAAAGATGAAAGATAACGTCCATTATTTTCTAAACGATTCAGACTATCGTAGTACCTTCTCATTCGGATAAAAAAAAAAAAAATTCTCGCGTTATAGGGTTACACAGCGCTACATCTCGCCATGCAATTCGGCCATGAGAACATATTCAATCTCTTGGTTCAAGTATACGGTAAGTGCGCATTTTTGTTTTCGGAGACTGTTATGTAACGAACAAATTACGCAATTGTAACTTACTACTTAAATTGACATTTTCAGGCGCGAATCAGGAGATACGTGATCACAGTGGTAAGAAAGCCCGGCAGTATCTAGCCTCACAAGAGGCGGCAGTCAGCCAGGACACATTCCACAGTAAGTATTTTTGTTTTCACGCGAATACGAGACAACACTTATACAAAACATACAATATAATATTGTAACTTTGAATGATCAAAATGATCTATCAATTCGTTCGTTAGAGTTTGTTAGAACAGTTTATAAATTTTTTTTTTTCTATTTTCTCTCTCAATCTTTATATAAAACAAGATTAGTTCTGAGAACTTTTTTCTTTTTTAGAAATAGAGTATTAAAAAAAAAGCGAAAATATATGATTCGCATAACGCAAAGTAGAACATACATGATCGCCTGGAAGTTGTAAAACTTCGCGTTTTCCCCGATTTACTGTTGTTAAAATAATTACTCCGAAGAACATTGCTTGTGAGTGTGACCCTCACGTTGAAATTCTGTCGCTTTCTGTCGTATATCTCTTTCCTATAGTCGTTTTTATTGTTTTCTCCCAGTTCATTTTGCGACATTTGCCCGTCGCAAATTCATCAATTGAGTTGTATCAATAAATTCCCTCTACATATTCTGCTTAATTTTGAAGATTGCATGAAACAATGTCGTTAGTAGCATGAGCTGACCGATTAGATACGTTATAGACACTTTTATAGTTAGATTTACAGTAACATTTATTTCTGCACACGTACTAAACTGCGCACGTATCTACCAGCATTCTTGCCTTAAAACGTCGCTATATAATTGGCTCTTGGCAGTATATGTACATTTTGTCACCCCAACAATAGTGTAACCTACCTACAACATCTTCCTCGGGATAGGAAATATCTTTTCGTCGCTTTACACGCCCTTTTTAGATTTAAGATGTGTAGAACAGAGTAAATATGTGAGACGCGATATCCGAATCGTCGGCATGGAAATGGCTACGGGCTCTATCTTTGGTGAGTACTCCGGGGTTCTGGAAGTATTCTTCTGTTGTAGGGATTACTGCTGCCGTTACGCTCAGGCAAGTTCAGAAGCACACCTCTGCTAAAGTAGTAAAGCGCTTGTGTCGCAAGATTAAAGTACGTAGGCGCACCTTAGAGTAACGTATGACTGTCACTTTTCTGCACTTCTGACGTGAGTATCTTGAAGTTTCACGGTGACTTCGTCGTCGTCGCGCGCGCACATGGTCCTACAGAAATCCCTTTTCTGAGAATGTCGCTCGACGATTGAGCGATTTCCTTTAACATTTGGACCCATTCTGCTTCTGTCATTTTACGAGCAAACGCGAGTCTTATTTACAATTCCTGGTTTTTTTTTTGCTAAGTGTGTCAAAACTGTTGATGTATCAAAGTGTTCGCAACTTTAATGTATTAATTATTTGCTCCAAAAATAACTGTGTATAGTCTTGTTTCAAACACATTTACTTTTTGTGAAATAATATCTTGGTATCCTTTCAACTCGTTATAACAATGTTATTAGTTTTTAACACTATTTTGGATTTTTTCCATGTAAATTTTGTAAAGCACAAATTACATTATTATCGAAGTGGCAGTAGTACATCGAATTTTTAGAACTTAGAAAGAAATTACATTATGCGGCTGGCAATGTGAAATAGATCTTTAAACTTTTAATTCTCATATTCTTATTTATAGAGTATTTTCTAGTTCAAAGCAAAACTATGCTTTTTATTTAACATATGTGTTACATAAAATTTTTTCACATCGCTAGTATTATTATCTATTATTGTTTCTGCGTACGTATGTGAGATACGTTACGTCATACGTAACAAAAGCATGTATACGTAAGCATGAGAAGAACATATTTTTAACATATCTCACTTCACTAGATTCTCAGTATATAATGTTTCACTTGCTGGATTATTATTACATCTAATAACAATGATAGGGACGTGTAATTCTTGAAAGGGAAAGTAAGTTTCTGTGTTTCTAATACCTCTACTGCTTTTCTTAATCGTATTAATTTTCTTAAGTTTTCCTTTATTTATTTTTATATTAATCCCATACACGGTGGAAGAGTGACATTTTTATTTCACATACAAACTAACACATTTCTGTATTACACAATTAATTGTTGCATATTTAGATTTTTTTTGTTAACAGAAGCGCCTTTTTCTTATATATATATTAAGTGAATGAAGCATAATTAATACACTACTTTATATACTACATAACTTTCTTTTTTCTAATAACCCAATTTATTTCTCGCTCTGTATGAAACGGTTTCAAATAATTTTCTATTTTATTTCAGAAATAAAAGCAAGGAAAAAGCATGCAGGTAAGAGATAATTTTCTTGGTGTCCGCGAGCGTTTCAGTAGAAACTAACTTAGCGCATGAAAGACAAGCTGAATAGATATTAACAACGTAGAATATATTTGCGCTAGTTTTTCTTTTGTTAAAACTTACGATTGTAATAACTCCGCTTGCAATTCATATAGTATTTCAATTGTTTTAATCATATAATTCTAAAAGAAAGCGCGCGTTTTATCTTCGTCTAATTAACGTAGCAAAATTGAAATGGCTTAAGATACGTAAAGATAATAATGGTTCGTGTCGATCAATCTTATACTCTTTCGTGAAAGTTGTATTGTAATAAATAAGACGAAGAAAGAGAGAAACTAAAAGCCGCAAGCGCTGTAACTGAACGATTGATTGAATACAGAGAAAGATCTTGGTTTCCTACGAATTGGCTCGTTGAACGTTCGCGTGAAACGTACGACGGAAGCCTTCAGCCAATTCTTGGGAGTGGCATCCAGCAGCACGGCTAACAACGAGAAGATTCATAAGTCGTGGGGATCCGCGGATAACGTACAGGTATTATTTTCTTGGATTTTTCACTACTCTTGAGAGAGAGAGATGTGTAATCGAGTAATATGTAATTTTCGTAATATAAAATGCGCGAAATTTTCTTTGAACACTAAACACTTTATATATTGTACAAGATAAACGTGCACACAGTTAAACACAAAAATCAATAGATATTACGTAGGTATTTAAATACAAAAGTCGATCTAGACTTACATTTAATCAATTTACAATTAAATGTAAACATATTTCCCTCTTCTTTGACAATATAATGATGCAACACGTTTCAGGCTAATATTATATTTGTCATACGACAAAGTTTTTGTCGTATGACAAATATGTCAAGTGTATTGATTGACTGTTGGATAGAATATCCAAAAAGATTTAGAATTTCTCAATTTTATAGCCAATCAACATACTTAAAAAATTTGTCGTACGACAAATGTAGACCAAAAGATAATGCCACCGCCTAAGTATGCGCCTATTAAGAAGCGAAGGAGCAGACGGCCGCAGGACTTCGGCTCGTCGCAAGATAAACAACAAGCCGCCAGTCAACCGACTACCCCGTTGCTTCAGGGCAAGGTCAGCCGACCAAACCGGGCTGTTCAACGTCGACCGACGTCCACAACGTCCGTCAGCTCTGGTTCTATCGTATCCAGCGGTATCCAGCAGAACGGCGATTCAGACTCCGACACAGCTTGCGGCTTCGACTCCGCATGGCGAGGCTCAGCTCAGCTCTAATTAACGTAATTCGCCATCCCCTAGGCATCGTCGCCTTATGCTTATTCATAAGTATGAAAGAGCTCTATCTCTCTTCGGAGATAGCAATATCTTTAACAAGCTCTTTTTATTCAGAAACGCAGATATATGTGAATGATTCTCGCGAATATTATGATCAAAATAGTAAAAATGTTTCTTAATATAAAATACTTAATATATTATTTAAAAATTGTTGTATGGATTTTTTGTACCTTATTTACGGATCGGTCTGCTTATTGTGTTATAGTTTTTTTTTTTTTTTAATTATTATTTGATATTACAGAATACGAGATATATGAAAAACTACAAGTAATTTTTATCTATTAAAATTTTATCAGTAAACACAAAAAAGATAATAAACCAATAGTCAAGGTTGACGGTAGACAGTTGAAATAATTTGTCTACCGTCAACCTTGACAATTGGCTCTTTGGTTTATTATCTTTTGTGTTTGTTTCTTCAAGCCGTTTTTTGATCAAATATTATATTTTATCAGTAATTTTTATTTTTGAAACGATATGCAATGTTTCTTTTTATAAATAGACAATTATAAATATTCATGTAATGTACGAAATTTGGAAAGAGAAAAACAACAATTTGATATTTGAACAACGTTTATCTTTGTGTTGCAAAATCAAACTAGAAATTATTACAAATTTGCGCAGACAACGAGCTTTTGCACTTCTCATCTTAAGATATATATCCAGATTTTATTAATTTTGTCATTTTCAGGATGTTGTAAATTAGGTATGTTCATATATTGATATATGTTGCACAAATTTGTTACATAACAATACGATGTCTTTTATATGAAGAATTAGCAGTGAAGAATTGTTCTTTATGTAAAAGAGTTAGCGATTACGAATTTTTTGTTTTATTCAATTATCAAGATATTTTTCTATTTATATTTATGTATTATAAAAAAAATGCTAATAGTTGTATCGTGGATACGTATATCTACAATAACAATACTTATTATTTTTATTTATATAATGTACTGAATAATTTTTAAAAGCAATAAACATCACATTTAAGTTTAAGTTATGTTAAAATGTCACACATATAGTATACATCACTTTAAATATATTTTATCGCGTTCTTTTTTTAATTAATAAACAAACGAGAATGTGTAAGTACAAACCTATTGAGTCGTATTATTTGTTTATCTCTATCTTTTTTTATTGGAAATAAAATACAGCTTTTAAATATAAGCTTAAATGACCACGTCTGAATATCTTCCATTCTTCTCTACTTCTTTCTAGCGACATCTTTGCTTGGTCGTGGAAGATGGTATAGAACTCGAAAGGTAAGTGATACTTTTCGAGTATTTTAATAAAAACAAATTCACATTCCAGACAGCACAAAGGTCGAAAGATGTAAAGATGTATCTAAAAGATGGCTAAAATTTAAATGTCTTTTAGATATGTTTTACAATATTTTGGGCTAATATTACATTTGTCGTACAACAAATTTTTTAAGTGTGTTGATTGGCTGTTAAATAGAATGCCCAAAAAGATTTAGAATTTCTCAATTTTAGCCAATCAACATACTTAAAAAAATTTGTCGTACGACAAATGTAATATTAGATGTATGTGAAAATTATGATATCTGCACGGTGGATAGACTCTATTCACTACGAAAAATCCAAAGTTCCGTAAACGAAAAGCATCAAATATCAAATATCAAGTATTCCTAGCTTTAATAAATAATAGGTATGTTTATGACGGGGTCGAGAATACGACGATTATATACATACTCTAGGTTCAAATCGAGAAGAAAAACCGGATAAACGAAAACTTGCCCGTTTTGCGCATCTCCCCTATCAGAAAGCACCTTCACTCAGCCATTGGTTGTCAGCAAGTATTCCGCCAATCCCGCACGCTATCCCTACTTTGCTCGCTTTTCTTCCCTTAAACCCGTTCTACATTAAACGAAAACCCAAACCCAAGTCGTAAGTCTCGTAGAATTGACTAATCACATTGATCAAATCAGGCAATTGTGCAACGTGATTGGTCAATTCCACGAGACCTGGTTCTTGCATTTGTGCCTAATGTAGAATAGGCTTTATGCGCAGGTCGATTCTGTTCTTTCATTGAACGGAGTGTAGCAAGTTGTTTGATGACACAATCGTCAAATTGAAATAATCCAGAGAAATTTTACATGTGAGATATAAAATAAAAAAAGAGACAGCTGTAACGGTATATTAATGCGTTATTTAGCACGCAATAAATGTACAGTGAATAAAATAAGTTTATTATAATTATAACACAAAAGTATGTTGCAACATTGTTCGTTATTTATCATTTTAGCATAGATCAACAGTAAAATACCAACGTGTAGCGACATTCTTGATTGTCATTTTTAGTGTAGCAAAAAAATAGATTTATAAAAATGTACGACATATGTCATCCTGCCGTAAGTAATCATTTATATTTTTTTCTGTATCACATACACCATTCTTTTAGGTGTATACACTATTCTTTTAGGTGTAAGAACATATTTAAAAAATCTTAAGAGAGAGAAAAAGGAACATCTTTTGATTTAATGTTTGATTGTGAAATTATTTATTTACTGGTTACAGTATTATCATTTATGCAAGCTTGGATGCAATGATCCAGTAAAGACGAGTACTGCGTTTTATGTCTACATTGAATTGTGTGAAGGTATCATATATTAAAATATTGTATTTTTTTAAATAATTGTGTATATATGGATTAATAATTTTGTGTATAATAACATCTAGTTAAACGCTTTTGGAACGTCAAATATAAATATAAGGAAGATCTGGATCTCTTTTATTTTGAGATAAACAAAAGAGAACATTCTGCATTAGAGATTTATGTACCTTGGGCAACCAAATACAATATCTCTTTTGATAAAATTGAGAAGATGCAACAGGCATTGCAAAGTAAACGGTAATTTGTGAAATTTTATATTTCCTTAGATTATGATTTTTGTATTCAAGTTTTATTGCTCTATAATATGTTTTTATATAACACATTTTTTTCAACAGAATAACCTTCGTATTTAAGTCTGAAGACAGTAGTAGTATTTTTTATACAGTAACTGCTGGTCTTGCAAAACCAATATCCTTAGAAGCATCACAGAAACTGAAAGAAAAGACAATTAAGAAACAAGAGTTGGAAAAGGAAATTAGAAAAAACACGTCACATTTATATGAATTAGCAAAAACTTTATCTCATAAAACTGATAATCAACAGTGCAATATAGACACTGTTGCAGGACCTTGAACAATACTGCTTCTATTGTGGAAATATGATATTGTTTATTTACTTAATATTTAATTATAACATGTTATATTTGTGGTTACTATATTATTGCGCTTACTGTATTTTCTTTTTTTTGTTAGCTTATATTTGAATGTTACTGTTCATATTCTTTAGAAATTATGTAAAAACTGTACTGATATAGGAACTAAAAAATTTACATACATGTATATAACTTTTATTATAAAAGATAAGTGAGATGTCTGATAGGACAGGAAAAGGTGTATAAGAAAATGCATGAATATATATAGTTTTAATATCTATTTTTTTAAAGTAATTTATATGCATGTATAATGCAAATTATAAGAATATCTCTATAAGGTTGCATAATTATTTGAAGTGATATGTAATAAAAGCTGCCACTACAAAATTACATATGCATTAAATAAATTAATTCTTAACACTTTTTATCTAGCTGTATAATATTCATGTATCAATTAGTCAATTAGTCACTACAAAATACGAGGCACATAATTTTCTTTATCATAAAACTAACGATAAATATAGCGAACATTTTAACCGAACTTAAATCTAATATTATATAGAGAGAAATATGTATATATATAAAAAAAATGTAACACTGAGTATATAAGCTAATAAAAATCTCTATGAATCAAAAATAAATCTATCTACAGAAAACATGATACTTGTATAAATATATACAGATTTTAAATCATCATATTTTACCACACCATATATATTCCAAATTAATTAAATAATTTCTGCAAAATATGTATCCGCAGTGTCAAAACAAGTAATTTGTTCATGCCTTACATATGATATATATGTGTATATCGTTTTGTGTATATTGTATAAGAATGCAAAATTATAAAATTATATTATCTCAACATCACAACGCATTTTCACGATACAAAGTTACAAAGTTTTTAAAAGTACACTTTGGCAGTTAAAAGCATCATAAAAACAGAATATTGTATCGTTCAGTTACATGAAGACTTCAAAATAATAATGCATGTATATGAGAGAATAGATGTCTCTAGACAACCTTATATATACTCCTCTTTTATATCTAAAAAATTTAAACAATTAGGTGTAATATATTAAAATGTATATATTTATTCTCGCACAAATTGTTTTAAATTATCATTTTGCTTTTCAATAATTTCATATGTATTTTCTGTATCTTTAATAAGTGCTGTCAGGTCTCATTATTTTCACCTGATTTGCTACTGAAAGGTTTTTTTACAAAGGTCATTTTTTATTTTAAAAATACACACGATGTGTGTGCATAAAACATTAAAAAAACGTATTAATGTAAAACGTATTTACATTAATTATATAAAACAGGCACATTAAAAATTTTGTAGTATTCTCATATTCAAGTAATTATCGACAAATTTAATTTTTGTATACATGTATAAAATAGTTATCAAAGTGATTATCAATTTGTAATTGCAGTAAGGCAAATAGATCTTAAAATTACCTCGAAAGGTTTCTCGAAATCTATCATTAATATGATGCAGTCAAGTTGTTATTTTCTAGTTATGATAGTAAAAAGTTCCCTTCAGACGTTAGTAATCATTATTTAAATTTTTCGACTTGATAAAAGCAATATTAATATTATGAATAAATCTTGACAAATGTAACTATATAACAAACTTGAAAGAATCTAGTAAGAGAATAAGCACTACGATCTGTCAAGATCTAACGGATTCTGCATATACTTAACGAACAAATTCATACATAATAAAAAATTAGATAAACTATAGTAAGTCTTACATATAATTTATAAAGATCTATTTGCAATATGCTTTCTCAAATGTATCTAATATATGCGTTTTCAAAAAAGTTGTAACTCAATTTTAATTCCAATTGTAATATTGTAAGAGAAATATATACAGAGATATAAATTACAAGTTCAAAAGATTATCTCTGTTATAACAGCACTCAAAGAATTTATATTGCTTGTTATCAAAAAGTATCCAATCATCATCACCATGATGTAGGCACCTTTTAAGTGATGAAATCATCACGAATGTCAGCTCGATTGTATACGTATGAGGAAATTGTAGACACAAATGACGGTTTTGCAAAGGATTAATTAGTAAATATTGAAGTAATAAGATTAAATAGTATGTATATAGCATCTATAAAAATGTTTTATAACATCTATAAAACATTCTTCACAATTACAAGAAAATTAATTTAGTTTTCCGTTTTTTCAATAAAATGTATAATAGCTACCTCAATGTTATTTGGTTTTCAGATCATTTTCAACAAGACTAAAATCAAATCTTGAAGCGATATTTAAATATATTCGTATCCCAATACAAATCCGTCTTACAATATTACTTTGATGCAAAGTTAATGTCAAGTTAAAATCTCGCGAAATACTACTACAATATCTGAACTACAGTAAACATAGAAGTATTCAATATTTTTTTCTGATATTTGGTTATATAGTTATATATATATATATATATA
>QVOA01002971.1:0-17565 GCA_014825685.1 Pseudomyrmex cubaensis
CTCGCCGAGGAGAGAGAGAGAGAGAGAGCGGGAGACACACGGGGCGGTATTTCGAGAAGAATAGGCGCGCGTAAGAACTCGAGTGGACAAAGTGGAAATGGTGACATTAGTTTTGCTACCGCGGGGGAAAACTTCATCTCTCTTTCCGCGACTAAGTGGTCCGGACATCGCGGCGCATTAGAGTCACGTCCAATTCCCGAACATTTTTGCGTGCTTCTGTCAGCGTTAAATGGCGCAACGCGGTCCACGTGGTCCACGATGACGTATTGCCGCGTCAGATCACAAGCCGTTATTCTCATTACGAGTCGAGTGCGCGAAAATAGGTCAACCGGGAATTTAAAATAGGATTAATATCAAGCTGGGTATAATCGTAAGAATGAAATTAATGGCTCGCGAAACCACGCTCGTAATATCGCGCGTTTGCATTCTATCGGGGAAGGGGGGGGAGGTGTAAGAGAAGAGCAGCGCGCGTTGTATCTCGGCAACACAGCGGCGGAAAATTTTCTCGCGCTTGTGAATTTCTCCGCACAGCTAATCGCAGTTTGTTGCCACCTCCTAAGTGAAATCTGCTAATTACCGGATTAAAACCGTGGAGAGACCGTGGGAGAGACTGTTTTATACGACGAAAAGGAACGTTACGGGTTACATTAAATGCGTATACGCGCCGATATAACGCAAGCGCGCATTTGTACACAGATAATCAAAAAGAGAGAGAGAGAGAGAAAGAGATATGCTGAGAAGGACAAACCGCGTTCCTTTGCTTGCTCAGCTGCTTTCTTGATTTTGCTGGCCTCGCTTTTCATATTTCGCTACGCAAACTAGACAGTGCCGGGCTATACTAACGAGGGCCTTTCCGTGCTGATGCCGTCATACCTAGCGCGCAATTGCAGCGCTCCCGTAACCTGAAGAACTCTGAAGTACGTACGTAGGTACGTACCGTGGCATGCGCACGCAGATGCGCTCTGTGAGATACGCGAGGATGATCAGAAGGAATGTCGAGAGGAAAAAGAGGGCGAACCGAAGAGAAAGAGAGAGAGAGAGACGAGCTTTGTATGTACGTGACGCATATTGGCAGTACTTGTCGGCATTAATCCACCGCACTGGAGAGACGCGCACAGAGAGACTCCGGAACCATCGTCGTCGTCGTCGTCGTCGAACGAGAAACGTATCAAGCGCATTGACATCCCCGAGCCATCGAATAGCAATTACGGACATAATGCGTACTGTTAACTTCGCGTAAAATGGAAGCAAAGCCGCCTCTCTTGTTCTTGGCGGATCCCATTAACCGCGCCATCGCCCCTCTGACGATAGACAAGTCGGCGATTATAGCAGACGTAATGCGACTTCGACAGGAATTGTATCATCTCGTCGTGCGATTACGAGCGGCACCGGCTGAGAGACAATCAATAGGACGGCAAATGTTCTCGGTCATTTTAGACTCGGTCTGTCACAATGGATTCGCGCAACAAGCGTATTTGCTGCACACAGACAGAAATTAATTGTTCACGTATTATATTTGCCTAAACACATTCTCGCAAGAAATAATAATAATTCTTCGTGATTTAAGGAACACCGAGAATATACCGGCACGTACATATTTTACAAAGAGAAAAAAGTACAAAATAGTCTCGTGGAAAAAAAACCCCGTTTTTATTCTTAGAAATGTTATGTTTCTTGCGACGGCGGCCCGTGATGGCGTTTGCAGTAAAAAGATGTAACTTACAAACCACAAAGAAAATTCCACATGACAAAGTCGCGGACGGCGACATAGTTTCGCTCGGCCCGAACGCGGGCCTAGGGAAGGGTGGCTATGAGAGAGTACAGAGAAAAGCCAGGGTTGCACACGTGTTGTCCCCCGGGCGACATGTGCGACCACACGGGCTGCATCTGCACCTATACGTGTATATGCTAAGCCGTCGACGAGCGTAGATAGTATTCCACCGCGTTTCCGGGCAAATAGAACATTTCGTCCTTCTTTCCGCGTGCCGGGCTTTAAAGAAAGCGGAACAACTCGCGGAACGAGTCGCTCGCGGTTGTGTGCGCGCCAATATATGCGGGACGACGTTGAAAGTCAGCGAAATATTCGCGCAACCTTGTTATCGCGAGCAACGAAACACAGGCGGAGCTTCTGCCGACAGCTGTTTTTCACGTGTCTGTTCGACATTTCACGTGTCCGTTTGATATCAAATCTTTCTCCGATTATTTATAACCGTTTGAGCGCGAGTTCGATAAGTGCGATTGAATAATTCGAAACAATTGACGCGGAAGAAAAATTGAACGATACGAGATCCGATAAGTTACGAAATAATATGTCCGATAAGTTCGATTGCAGAAAAAATAGATAAAATAAATAAAGGGGGCGATTCAAAACGTGTTCTGCAAATAAACAAAAGTTTTACTTGCGACGACCTCACCCGTAAGAAAGAACGACCAGTAAAAATATATGGAAGACGAACCTTTCTTTTCAAACGAGAGCTCTTACAAACATTTCGCACAGCAGAAAGAGGGATGTATATGCAGCGCAGAAAACTTTGAAGTTAACCATTTCCTTCCATTACCGCATTTTGAATAAATTTTCCGTAGATGCCAACGGGCCCGGATGCGCGCGCGCGCGAGCCCCCGGAACTTCTACAAATAACCTACGGAAAATCATCCATCATAATCTTCACTTTCCTTTTCAGACGCCGCCGGTCTCCGCTTTTCTCCCCGAAAAAGAATAACACTCGAAGCATCCGGAAACTCCGAAAGTGCATAGCACTCTTCCCGACAATCCACAGGATCTCCAGTTTGGAGACGGCTAGAAGCAAAGTTCCATTCCCGCATTAAAAATATCACACAGTTAGAATCTCCGTCTCTTCCTACTGCCCGGCCACACTGGAAATCCACGCGTCGCGCGCCATAACCAGAACGTATATACTTTTTTTTCGAGAAAGAGAGAGAGAGAATGTCGTAACCCGCGGCGATGAGAGAACCGCGCGAATGTGACGGGCTGTGTTCCATCCTAACTTTGCGCGAGGCTTTCGCCGAGACATCCGACGTGTCACGCCGCGAGAGGAGAAAAATTAAGTCGCGCCGTATCGTTTTGGGATACTCCGTATAATGGCACAACGCGAAAACACGTTGAAGAAATTGTCACAATTGCGTTTCCTCTCTCGTCTCTTCGGTCCCTTGATACAGCTGGGATAACAAAACAGATTCAGAAATGGCTGCCTTAATGGTAGCATGTATTCAATTTCATAAATCCAAAATAAATTCCATTTTCATTATTTCGTTATTATTTTATTTTTTACATCAGTTCGTTTTCTTGACATTAGATTTACCAAGAACATCAAAATGATTTGTTTGACATTTTTGTAACAATGATTTTCAATATGTCTTATTTTCTGAAACTTTTTATGACTTTTATTCAAGTATATAAATGATTAATTTTATAAATTTGAATAAAATGATAAAATAAGGGGTGATCTCGGCTTCGGTTAATTCAAATTGAATGTGGAAAAAAAAAGAAGAAAATGAATATCCATTTTGATGAAAGACCATTTTTTTCACATTCAATTTATAAATTTGTTTTTCCCTTTTCTCTTTTTTTGTTTTTTGTCTAACAGTTACATGTAGCGTATCTACATATGACCGAGTCATGGGTCATTCTGATCCCTCGCAGAATGTAGGTGAAATTTTGATTTCAGCGAGAACATTCCTCACAAAATTTTCGAATAATTCCAATGCTTTCTACAAAAAAAAAAAAAAAAAAAAATGTTTGCTGCATTGTTTGAATACTACCTCGTAATCCAATCACGCATTCTCTTTTTATTTTTTTCCATCTCTTTTATTCGTCACAAAAAACATGTGATACTCGTATCTATCGACATGTTTTTGTTTATAACGCTGTTCTATCTCAGAAGATATCTTGAGATCAGTGCGGAAGCAAACGTTTAAACGCATTTTTGTGCCATAATACATCATGAATTCTATTTATATTTTCTGCCGAATTTGAAGAAATAATTTTATCCATAAAACCACTTGGAAATTGCAGAAAGATTTTTCAAGTAATGAGTTATTGGCAAAACTAAATGTTTTGAACGAAAGTTGTCCCGATCGAGAAAGTGATATTAGACTGTTAAAGTGAATACTCACAACCAGACAACAAAAATAAAAATAACTCAAATAAACACTGATAGTGAAGGTGAAAAATTTCTATGTTCGCGTAGGAAACAAATGCAAGTTTTGTCGGATTCCGAAAATAAAAATGACGAGACTGAAATATCAGACGAGGAGATAGAAATTGTCTGGAGAAGAAAGTTCGACGTCTGAAAAAGTATCACTGCGCATGTAATAAACGTTTGTGTAACTGCTATATAAAAAGATCTTTACTTGATAAAAGTGTGTTTATAACATACATATAAAGTGTGTGTTCAATAACATTCGTACAAAGCTGCTCTTTCTCGGTAAAGAAACTTTTATATGCGATCATTTCAAAGAATATTAAATTTTGAAGAAATTTGCGCGCGCCGAACCGAGAAAGTTACCGCACGTAATGCGGGAAAATCCGGGCTCGACTTCTCAAGGTGTCTTTTTCGCAATGAATTCTTTAAATTTCATTAGAGTTAAATAAGTAATTCACACATACGTGACGAAAGGAACATCCTGTATGAGTCTTGGAATTATTCAAATTTTCTATCTGTATTAATTCACACGTTAAAAATATATATCGCACGCACATCCAGTGTATGGCTCTTCTATTTCTTGACTTGATATTAAATTTATTTTTAATTTTCGCTAAATAAAGTTTCTTTTTTAAATAACTTGATCTTTTCAAATCCAAGTCATTTTGATTTCTCCGATAGAAGTAGATACACGTAAGTCGTCAAGTTCTACTTGTTTAACTAAAAACTGCGAACTACTGTGATCATTTCTGTTCTCCGCATTCATTAACTTCGCTCCATCTCGATAAACCTCCTAGATTTTCAATAAACTGTCGCTATCCCCGTTCTATTCTATTTCACGCGAAAACCACCGTTAATGCTCGTAACATCGGCGAATTACGTCAGCGCAATACCTCATACTTTATCGCGGCGTTACACGTGTATGCATACAGGTATTACTAATAATTTAACAACGATATGGCGGCGCGATATCTCTCGCGCACTTGGCCAATCGTATTATCACCCGGCATTAGAGAAGATATACGCGGCGGCGATAGCACGAGCCGAGCAAGAAGAGAGAGGAACGTAACCGCGGTTGGGATCGATGGGCCGTTTCTGTAAGAAATGACGAGGCGGTAAAAAGAGAAACGGCTCGAGAATAAGATAGTAAGCGTCGTGCAAGAGTAATCGAACCATCCCTCGCGCAGGAGCGATCGGCAGCGCGACGAGATAAGGGCGGGGTGCTATATCGGCCAGGGTGTGGGCGGGGAGGGACAGGATCCGGTCGGAACTCGATGGGATCGGGAAGAAGGAATGTCAGGGGGGAGGGGAGGTAAGAGGAGTTACGTAGTGATTGCAGCGGAAGCCGGAAGCGAGAGGGAGGCTGAGGGAGGGATAGGTGACTAATAGTCTTATAGGTCTATATCCCGTTCGCTGACCACCGTCGACCGTGTCCACGCTTTTCTTTCCGCATTTCTTACGCTTCACGATTCCAACCCTCCGAGAAGAGACTCGTCCTCGCTCCTCTCGCCGTCCTCCCGTGGTTGTAGCTTGCGCACGCGTATCCGAGAAGAACTTAAGCGAAGCACGTGTTTTTCAGACTCCACTATATCTCGCTTAGCGTGACGTTAATAGAGTTACGATGGCAATGACGACGCCGTTTCCACGACGACTTCCGACGACGCTCGAGATTATCGCCGCCTAGTCGAGAAGAAAGTCGAGGATGTCAACCGACAATTCGATTTTGACCGCGCGCGAGAGTAATTGCGTTTCATCTCTGCGACGTAATGCAATTTCAATCGCTCTCTCGCCGCGCCTCGAGAGAGAGAGAGAGAGAGAGAGAGAGAGCAGACCGCAAAATGTTTTAATTCGGCCGTTTGGAACGAAGACCAACAATACAATGTTTATTTTATTTTACACTGAACGCGGTATATTTCGCACGGGTGCCATATATATCTAACGATATTTGCTCTGGTATTATACAAACTAAAATGAACATTTGCGCCAGATGATCCCGCGTGACTTGGGGGAAAAAAATATTGTTCGAATAAATATTGTTACTTCCGGCCGTTGCCGAACTCGCGCAACTAGTAAATCAAATTATTCGCGAAAACTTTTCCCCCGCTCCGGTGTGTCCATCGACACACATTTTTCTCTCCGTGTGTCCTTCAAAAAAAAAAAATTTGTTTGCTCGCGATATCGAGAGAGAATCTATTTATATATGTACACCGAAGATATTTTTGTCGTTACGTTCATTACATCGCGACATATCAAAAGAGATATTCTCGTCGTGCTCTCGGCAAAAAGCGACCAAGGGACTCGGCGAGAGAGAGAGCGAGCTCTCGTTGCTCTCGCGTTTCTCGCGACTTCCCCTCGCGGCGTCGTCGTCGGTAGAAGCGAAAAACACGTTGGTTAATGAAGCGGACAATGTCGTTACGCGCACAAGATCCTCGGATGTTGTCACAATGATTCGCAGCACCTGTCGTCGTTGTCTGCAGCAACCTCGCAACACCTTCCGTGATAACGTACGCGATCGTTGAGGCGGCCTCGAGTTTCTCCGAGAGGTCGGGTATAAACGATACTTCTCGGAAGCGATACGGACTTCCACAAGCTCATCGTCGTGCCGCGGAGATTAATAGTTTTCCATCCTGAGAGACGAGAAAGAGAGCGGGGTGTGAGAGAAAGAGAGAGAAAGAGCGTATGTGTGCGTACGTGTGAGAGAGTGAGGCCGACGAAGGACTTTCGACGCAGGATGCGTTCGACACGTTCGAGCCGGCCGGCTACATCGCGGATGATTAAACGACCGGCGCGGACGGCGAGTAATTAAATCGGTAGACAAGAAAGCGGAAGTGAATTTCGCTTGTACTGCAGAACCTCCGGGAAACAGTGACACGGTGAGGGATGCTCGATAAATTAATGTTTATAAGGTCAGTGATACATCGGGGAGGTTATCTTCAGAACGTAAATGTGTTCGAGCACGGGGAGGGCGCGGGAAGGGAGCGATATGGCCGGTAGCCAAGCTTAAATGTTCGACCCGAGTACACGCGAGGATAATACCTGGCCGACAACACACCGGCGCGCGCCTCCACAGACCGTCTCTCTGCGACCCGATATTTTCTTTCAACCGTTGAAAAACGCGCCGCGACCATTTTTGCGCGAGACGAATTTGCTGTGTAATCTGTTTTTCTTTGCGAATAAAAAATAAATAAATTTTTCACAAGTTTCAAATGCAATTCTTGCCCAAGTGTAATTAGCACTCCGTGCGCGCATTTCTTTTTCTCTCCTCTCGGCTGGTAATTCGAGTGTTTGTCGAGTATTGTGTATAGTGCGTGTATCATGAACGCGCGCTCGCGGTGAGCTTCAAGTGCGCAATGAGAGCAAACCGCAAACGTGCACCGACGAAGAATATTATATGCATACACACACACACGTACGCGAGATAATGCGCGCGGCTGCACGAGCGGCAACAAAACGAGCTAAAAGTTTTACACGCAATATTTGCGCGCCGTTACGAGCGGCGCTAAAGACGCGACATGATCATTGAGCGTTTGCACACGCCGCATACGTATGTGCGAAGACTCACATCGTTCGGTCTCGCGCACGTGAACGCGGCTAAGTGAATCGAGAATGACAGCTTATTTCCAGGCTTACGTCTGATGCTTGAGCCCTCGTAAATGCTTTAATGAATTAGCGAGAGCTCGTCTCAAAGCTGAAAATAAGCGAACCGCATCGAGCGACCGAAACCGGGAAATTAATGTCCGCCGGTGGCGCCGGCGATCATCTCCTCAACCGACAATAAATGGCCGGCCGCAGTCTGCGCGGATGTTGCGAAATTACGTTATTATATTATAAATTTTCCGAATGGATTTTCGTCGGGCTTCACGGTCGCGCGTTGTTGGCCGAAACGCAGATTGGAACGGCAGCGTTCGAGGTTTCGCAGGAAGTAATTACATCGCGAATATCACGCGGATTGCCCGCGAACGGGCGGGAAGCTACCTTCTCTCTATTTTGAATATGTCGCAGCAAAAATATGCGCGCACACCGCGCAACAATATTTATTCGCGCGTTGTGGCACTTCAGAATTTATGATAATTAAAATTGTGATGTTTCCATTTGCGGTTATTTTGTTAAATGACTCGGCCAATTAAATTGTCAAACAAAAAACATCATCGGCAAAAACATCGAGTCGAACTTTCTTTCTTGAACGCGTAATGTGTCATTTCGAACGCGACATACATAAAGGAGTAGAGCGCGCGTAATCATACAGTGACACGTTAACGAATTGCGGACCAACCCCCCGCCTGGTAACCCCGCGACTTATTTTGGAAAAAAAATTTCAAGATTCTGCCGATACTGCGGAAGCACGTGTAATGGCATAAAGCGAGCGGGGGGGCCGCGAGGGAGAAAGGAACGTGCATCAGTTATAGTTGGCTTCAGCGGTGCTTAACCTTACGACATTGCATCACGCTACGCCCTGACGAAGGGGTTTCGCCGTGCTAAGTTCCGCCGCGCACGAAATCTGGCAATATCAACACCGAAATATATTTCAAGTTCTGCTCGCGCGTTAAACCACCAAGTTGGGAAAAACTTCTTTCGACCTTTCAAAACGCTGATAAAACGTTTTTACGTGCGAGCTGTCGATACAGTTCGCAGCAAAATATATTGTAGAAAACTGAAATTATATTGTAAATATTTTTAGATATCGTATTTTCAAATACGTTTCGTACCTGCGCAAAGACCGAGAATTCTCGCGATTCGAGATTGTATATTATTTGTACCGGACCGTCCTAGAAATAAATATTTTCCATTTTTCCCCGCTCGGAGTATTGATTGTCTATCAATAGATCGAATAGCAAAACGTTCGAAGACACAACATTGGAAAGCAAATATCCGTCGACAAAAGAAAACGTCCGAGCACGCTCTAACACAGATTTTATATCGCCGATAATAAAATATTATCGCGCGTGTATAAACAAATTTCTGTATTTAAAATAGAGAAGTTTCTATATTCAAATAGTTAAACTTATTATTTTCTCATAAACAACTTCCTTTGTTTGAACAACTAAAATCCCAAATAAAAAAGGATCCTGTATATCGTTTACACGACCGTCCTAAAAATATTTTCCATTTTTTCCTATTCAAAATTCGAACGGCAAAACAAGTAACGATCAACAATAGTGAAAAGCTAACAGAAAGTCCGCATCTGAGCGACAAGACAACCGGAAAGATAACGCGTCTAATACAGACTTTATACCGCTGACAAAATATTACGTGTAGTTTCTTTAATTAATTAAACTTATTACGTTTTGACGAACAACTTCCTTCAATTTAAACAACGAAATTCCAAATAAAGAAGATCCTACAATTATAAACGACGGAAAATCGATATCACATCTTCATCCTTTTTCTTCTCTTCGTTAATGCGACGCTTTTAATTTGCATTTTAATACACATTTTTTCACACGTACATTCTCCGACGTTGTCTTACTTTACATATCGAGTTGTAAGTCACGTGACACATCGATATATGAATGAACTGCAAAGTTTTCAGAAAGAAAGAGAGAGAGAGAGAAAGAGGATATATAACAATTGTCTATGCTCGATCGATAATTCCTATTCTCGAGGTTTTTAATGAGATTCTCCTCGCCATGTATGCTGCGCTATAATTACTGCGATAGTGTAATCGACGCTAGGAGCTACAAACTAGAGAACAATTTATCGCTTCGGGGGCGCCATTTGTCAACGCGATTACAGATCCAGAACCAACGCCCTTTCTGCTCCCTTTGCTACAAGAGAACTGAATAGTACTAAAGATATATCCGCCGGAGGGAAAATACAGTTTCGTGGTGCACGGAACCGCGCGCTGCAAGCCGGGTCGTGCAATTAAGCATTCTGACATAAAGATTTCAAACGATATACCGGTATTGCCGGAATCTCGCCAATTAAAGCGGAATTCTCGTCGGAAACCGGTGGCATTCGTTCGCCGACGGCTCAAAACGGCACCGGATGTGTCACCGACCTCAAAGACTTTTATTTCATCCGCGCGTGACAAAATTCGTCCCGAAATAATCTTATCCCGTCGTATGTCTTTTAATTGCAATCACCACCTGCATTCTTTTTTTTCCATCCGCAACCAAAACTAGTAATGCACGCAGTGTGTGAATTTCGCTACTAAAAAAACAATTTCCGGTATTTTTCCAAGATGATTGACACGCGTCAGAGAAAAATCAAATTTAGGGTCGCGTGTCATTTCAACAGAACACACAATGCCGCGATGGCGGAAAAACTTCTAAAGCGGAAATCATTAATCAAACACCGATAATCCGACTTAATGCATCGATCGCGTATGAGATCGCGGAAATCGCGTCTGAAGTGATAACGCTCGCGGATGTTCCGCGATCGTGTAAAGAGGAAACGAAAAGGCAAGCTGTCACCAGTACCGACGTACTACCACCCGCCGTGAAATCGTAGAGAAGCGCATTTGTTGCCCCGAAGCGTGTCGAGTGCTCGTAGATCACTCAACTCAGCTCGTGCCGCTTCCAATTTCAAAGAGATATATATATACGTATATAATATATATATATATATGGAAGTCGCAAAACTCTACAGTTTTTTTCTTTCTGTATGTCGCTTGCGAGTTTTTTAACTACAATTTCGCAAATTCACGTATTTTTTCGACCAAATATCGTAGCTAAAAATTTTTTAATTTTACTATTAAATAATTCGGCAAGTCATTCCGCTAACAAAGTTTGATAATATTACGTGGAAAAAATGTTCCTATGCAAGAAATGCTTGTTGAATTTTTTGTTTCATCAACAAAACGTTTTGTCGGCAAAACAAAGAGAGTTCAACAGACTTAGCAAATTGTTTCTGCCGTGCGTAGCAACTAATCATCTTGCTGTTCCAGCAAACCGTTTTCTTCGTGTGCGAATTGTCGTTTTGCTTTCTTACACGTATATACAGAACGATAGAAAACTCTCGCGACATAATTTTCATTCGCCATCCAAGGAGGCAGATAGTTCAACTACCGCAGCCTACGGTCTCACGGGGTTAATTAGTGTCAGTTTTCAAGTACGATAAGTCTCTGAGGGTTGTTCTCTCTAACCCGGCCCGGGTACACAACTGCACTTTGAATAGAGTTACGACTACACTCGCCGCAAAACTGTTTACGATTAGATTCCGCAGGTTCCAACCCATAATATACAATATTTCGTTTACGCTTGTTGTTACACTTAGATATTCGGCGATTTCCCACGTAGTTCGCGGATCTTAATAGTCGCAAACAAACTTGCTGCGAACCCAAGTCGCAATTTAATCGCAATATTCAACGCGCGATATCTCACTTTAAAGAAATTTCTCACAACGCGCGCGTAGCAAAACCGATCTCGCACGAAACAGCGGAAGGAAACAATATTTATTATCGCGAAACATCAAACGCACAGAGACTCGTTGGCTTTTGATAATTTCGAATTCGGCTCGGTTAAACACATTTCGCGTGCAACACGGCGATTAATACGGCGATAAACGTTTATGTCGGACGTAACGCGAGAGAGCCGGCCTGAATGCTACGCGCGCCCCCGGAATTAATACAGAGAGCGTTATTGCGTTTCCTCTCAACCTCTCGAGAAAACGGTGCTGCGCGACGCGAATTATATGCCGAAAGAGAGTCGGGAGAGAGTCGCTGTGTGTTTGGAAATTTAAAAAGTCCGAATTCGCGCACCGAAAAAAAAAAAAAAAAAAGAATGGCGACGACGACGTCGCATGCCGCTGGGTGTTAACGGAGCATTTTGCGTTGCCTCATAATAAATTCCACGACGGAGGTAAGCAACGACCCTGTTCTCCCTTCTTCCTTTCTTCCTTCTTTCTATTTTTTTTTTCTTTCTCTCTCTCTCTCTCTTTTCTCCATATCGCGGCGACTTGAGAATTCCATGGTGGCGCGAAGAGAAGGCAAGACGCGGGGAGGGTTATACCTTTAATTAGCGGCTCGGCTGAACTTTTTGGCAGATAGATAAGAATATATTTACTGCGTTCGCGCTCGAGCGCGATTCTCTCTCTCTCTCTCGTTCGCCGTCGCTAACTGCGAGCGAGGATAACCACCGCTCTTGTGTGTTTCGGAGGGAGCTCTCTCGGTAGTAGTATCTTATCCAGCACCGCGGGCCCCGGCGCTCCGGCGCGAGAGATACGGTCGGTAGGTGAGCGAACCGGCCGGCCTAGCGATGTACACGAGTCGCTATCGAGATCGGAGTGCATTACCGGATTCATTCGTATACGTAACGACTTCCCGCACCTCCATCATTCCGCGCATGAATACGCAGCGTTGTTGAATCACATCTTTGATAAAATCATCCTCGCAGCGCGCGGTCTGACGTGAGTCAGGTCCAATTTGATTATTACACGCCCGGCTCTGATGAACAAGCGAAAATCGCGCGGTTTGATTTAAGCGCGTTACTCGATACCGTTCTGTTCCCGAAACTATTAATTTCCTGATTCCAGTCAAACGCATCGATAAACGCGCGATAAATAAGATTAATGTACGACGAGGTGAAGATACAATTTTAATTCATTTTACCGATAAACGATTTGTTTCATGTAGGAAACAAATCTGTAATTTGTTTGCGGTCGTGAAGAAAACGTTTCGGCGCGAATAACAATTTGCTGGCCGCTCCAAGCTTTTCGTAATTATAGCGAACCAACTTTCGAAGGTTAAAAATGCGATAAAAGACTCGCCACAAGGGTCCTCGGCGCGTTATCTGCGACGTGGCTAATTGATAACGCCGAGATTAGCTTTGCTCAAGCCAATTTGGACAGTCAGATGTGCGCAGATTAAGGTCGTCGAGAAGGTGCAGAAGAAATCGGCCGCTTCTATACGTCGCGATCGTGCAAATTTACTGCAGCTTGGCATGAAAGCCGATCCTTTCTTTCCACTTTTTCTTTATTTTTTTTCTCTCTCTATCTTTTACGTTCCTTTTTCGATTTCGTTCTTCTCGCTTATTTCCGCGAATATATCGTCAAGTATAAAAAAAAAAAAAAAAAAATACAAGATGGAATTATACTTTATTCTATAAAAAAATAAACTTTGTTATCGATAGCATTCGCATTTTATTCTTCTCCATTTTCCAGTGAAAACGATGACGACGGTTTTTTATGTCAGTAAAAATAACGTGTAAGTTTATATTTTTAAACTTGTATAAAGGTTTGTAAAAATATAAAATGTTGTAAGAGAGGTAGAGCTTGTGATCTCGCGTTCTAATTAGATTAAAAAAAAAAAAAAAAGAAAAAGGAAAATCAATAAAATGAAGATCGTTTATGTGTCCTCGCACGGGTCCTCGTTAAATGCGCGAGATTCTACGAAAAGAAGGGCGGAAAGGAAAATAAATAAATACGAGAGAGGTACGGGCGCAGTTATTAGCGACTGTCAAGTGTCTCTCAGGATTATCGAAAAAAAAAGAAAGATAATAATGACACTCACGTCGAAAAGGAAAAACTCTGATTTTTCGGTCCTTAACGAGAGAGAGAGAGCGAATGGCTACCGTGCAAAATTCGTCGAGAGCTCTTCTATTCTCGCGGGAAAAGCAAGGTACTTTTCTTATAACATTTTAGTGTACTCGCATAAAAAATTTTGTCAGAGTCAAATTGAAATATATTAAGTGCAGCATAAAAGATTTTGCCAGAGTCAAATTGAAATATTAAGTGCAGCATAAACTAATTTTAAAAAATATATAAAAAATACAAAATTTTTAATTTTAAATCTCACTCATTGCCAGATATACACTTTTTTTAATTATATAAAAAAGACACACGTGATGGTGCGTCTTTCTTATATAATTAAAAAAAAAAAAAAATACACAAATAATTCAGAAAATCTCGAAACATTCTTGCTTCGTATTTTTACCTTTTATTCTCTCGTCAGTACGAGACGGGATACAAGCTTTCGAATCGTAAATCGCGTATACGAACGTAAGATAACGTTGCGCCAAGAACCAGTTTCTCGATGAAACCGCTCGTTGCGATCGTCGCTCTTTCCGATCGTCGATTCCCCGACGTGGGTCGCCGAGAGGAAAGCTCTCGCGGTACCGTTCTGCCAAACACATAAATACGTGCTTCTGCACACCGGCATCGACGCTCCCTTCAGTTCTCTCCGGTTCGAAGCCGGTTAAGTAACCCGGCGTAAAAACTTATTGATTTTATGTCTCAATACGTGTTGAGGAAAACGAGAAAGAGAGAAAGAGAATGAATATCGCGGGGTCGTTGTTTCTCGCGAGCGAGGGAAAAAGAGAGACGGATGGAGATGCGTGAAAACGGAACGCCGGCGAACAGGAAATAAGCGCCAACAAAAAGTTAGCCGACGAGAAGGGCGAAGCAGCCGGGGCTGCTTCGCAGGATGTGGCACGGGAATGCGAAGAAGAGAACGGGAAAAGGATCTACGCGCCGGGCCGCTATTAGCGTTTTTGTTTTTTTTTTCTCCCTTTTCGCGCCGATAAGCACCGTGTAACGTGACTAATTGGTAATTGAGTTGTGAGCGCGGTTCAATTAGTCGAACGCGCGCGCATAAGCTCAAACCGCGCGCGGCTGAATTCCCCGAGCAAGATATTCGCGGCGGGGACCGGGGGGAGAGATCGAGAGCCGGGGAGTGTTTTACGAGCGTTTCGATTTTCCCCTATCGAGATTGGACCGCACATTCGATGCACGTCGATACACGGGGAAGAAGAAGCAAAAACGACGAGGCGACGACCAAAGTTCACACCGAGACGCGCGAGTAAAGGTGATAGTTCTGTATCCCGGAGGGATACGACGAGAGATTCGAAACTTCCTGATTCCGGGTGATGCGCCACTTTTGCGTTCGCGCCAACTCCAACTCTTAAGCTACTCTTCGAACGCAGATTGGTTCGATCCTTATCGCGGGGAGGGGAGGGGGCTCGCGATTGTAGATCTCTTTAATTGGAAGATCCTACAACGGGAAAAGCTTCGGGGCGCTTCCATTAAATCTTCTTCGACGGTTGCAAAGTGCGCTAACTTTCGAGCTATCGAAGAATGGACGAGAAGAAAAGCTCGCGCGCGACAGTAACAAAACGTCCATTACTTTCTGCACTTGTTTAAATTCCCTCCCTCCCCCGTACATATATATATATATATATAAATAAACGTAATTTATTGCGCACTTGAGTGCTAGAGTATTGCGTTTCGTCGTCGTTGAAAAAAAAAAAAAAAATCGAATGTTATCGAAGAACGCAATTGCACGGATGCTCCGGACTTCCCTTCGAGATGCGCGATAATAAATCGCGCTCGGGCTGATACTAAATATTCAGAGACGTCTTCGTTTCCATCATAGCGTTCGCAATAATTTAGCATCATGACGTACATACGTTTCCCGCTCATAACCCGCCGCGGAAGAAACGCCTGCACGCTGAAAGTGTGCGCGCACGCCAACCGGCACGCCGAACGTACTCCTCGTCAAAATCAACCAATCCACATCGAGTACAACAACACACAGAACACTCTTCATCATGCGAAAGCACTCAGCTCGTACACACATCCGAAAACTTGGGGGGCTGTTAATCAATATCACCGTTGTGCATTGCAGAGCGCGCATCGCCCACGTATATATATATATATATACATATATATATATGCGCTCTCTCAGCTGCACCCTCCGGTGCATCTGCGAAACTCGTCTCGTGACCTCGGACCGCGCCGCGCCGGCAGCAGCGGACCGACTTCGGCCACATCGTAACTCCTCTCTCACTTTTGCCTCTCTTCTTATCCTTCTTCCCTTCCAAAGCGGGCGCGATATACCTCCTCGACGTAATGTTCGAGTAATAATCATTAATTTGTATGATCGGTTTACAAGCCACCGCTTGCTACGCGTAACTTGGCACGCCAGACGAGAACTCGGAGGAGATTTCTCAGCGTCTCTCGCGAGCGCGAGCGCGCTCGATTCCTTCTTACACGCGAGATACTTTCTTTTATACGTATATATATATATGTGTGGAGAAACGGGTGCGCGTTCGCTACGGGCCAAGCCAAATTCTGCGCGTGAAATCGCGTCGTACGAACGACCGGCTGCCGCATCGAAACAGCGAGCAAAACAAACAACAACGAGCGAGGGAAGAAAGGGGAGGGGTATGCAAATGCGGTGCTTGGTTCTGTTACGAATCAATGCGATCGCTTAATTAGCGAAGAGCCTGACTCCTCACAGCGTACTACTCCTCCTTCCTCCTCGTCCTCGCCTCTTAAACCCGTCTGACGGTTTCTTTCTGTCTTTCTCCGTCTTCTGACATTTTTCTCTCCCTCCCATTCGGCTCTTCTCGCCAGCTCTTTCCGATAGGATTCATACCGCCGAGTGCACTCTCCAGAAAAGCAAGCCGTTTTGATGCTCTTAACCGTCCATTTCACTGGCAATCCGGATATTACGAAACGTCTCAAAAGATTTCTCGCAGGAAGATGTTTTCAACATCAACGTATAGACGAGCGCTTCTCTATCTCTTGTAATGCCGGCGACAATGCCTTCCGCGAGTGAGAGACACAGAAGCGTGTACGGAAATATGTACACGCGGAACATGGGAGTCATTTCTGATTTTGGCGAAAAATAAAACTCGGCCCGCAAAACTCCCGTATTAAAATTATTATATAATTCAAAATGTTCTCATTCAGCGGCATTTGGAGAATCGCGAAATTGAACATGATTCTTTGTCACGACAACACAATCATAGGCAGATAAAAATATTTGTGTAAATGATCCCGACAAGCATCGCGGAACAAAAAAACAAAAAAAAATGGTCCATTTTGATCGGAATATTAAATCTTCAGCGCGAAACACACGGCATAGCGTTCGATGCAGCATGATAAAATCATTGAAAATATATTCATTATTTGAAAGCAAATAGAGCGAAATATTGAAAAAAAATCCCAATGAGTGGCGATTTCATACGGTCAGATCAGATAGTTTAATATGAGATAAAAAAAAATCAATAGAAAATATATTTAATATTTGTAAGAGAGGAACGATAAAACTGTTGAACACACAAATTGATATATCTCCAAAGCTAAAGGGTATACAGAGTTAAACTCCCGTATCGCTATACGACTAGGTCTAGTCTACAGAGAACTGCGCAGCGCGTTATTACCCTGACGCACGAAATTCTGTTGAATGCACAAGTAATGTTTAATAACAATGAACGCAAAACGCGCGTACACGCTCGAAACTAACACTGACGTGTACGCGAACATAATAGCAGAGAAGACCGAGACACAAAATGATATTTGAAGTAAATTATTTAAAACAAACGTACGCAAATATTTTGTAATATTGCGTACGTTTTTTTTAAATAATTTATTTTAAATGTCATTTTAAATGTCGACTATTGTACTTGATACAATGGTCACATCCTTTAGCTTTAAAAAAAATATTAATCTTAAGTATTTT
>QVOA01002972.1:0-13894 GCA_014825685.1 Pseudomyrmex cubaensis
TTTGATCCTGCAAAGATATAAATAATTAAAGATTTAAAATCCCAAATCGCACTAGTGTGGTGTTTACGTGTGTCCACATGAAGTGTGGTTCCAGGGGTTAAAAAAATACAAGTTAAGTATCGTTGAACTTGAAGTATTAATTTTTGCATTTGTACATACATAATCTTTGCATTTGTACATATATAGATTCAGTGTGTATTGTATTAAATATCAATAAATTTTTATATTTTATGTAATTAACACGAGTATATTGTATACTTAAAATGTATTAAATTATTTTGGCTTTTAATATTACATTCTTATTTCTTATGTTTCTATTTATAATAATATTAATACAATCATATCATATAATTATATCTAATATAAAATAAAAGATATATATCAGTTGTAAATGGCAAATGTTTTTCTATCCAAGTATTTCTATACATTTGACACACATATTTGTATGACAATGCTTGTCAAGCAGTTTTGGTTATTCATATTTAAGCGCGCTCACACAACCAACAATATGGCGGACAGTTTCCATAAAGATCAAAGGCACCGACACCGAGTGTACCTACTGTTCTTATCTAAAAATTAGATTAAAATAAGACCTTCCTGCCTTTGACTGCGGATCGTGGCAGATTAATAAATAAATTTCAGTTGATTCAAGAAAAGAATGCTTTATTACGGAACGTTTCGACTACCGTTTATGGTCATCATCAGCCAAGCTTAAGATAGATTGATGTACGCTACTGAGTGTCGCAAAACGAGAGAGTCATCCAGACGGCAAACCAAAACTGTTGATTTTCAGTTCTTATCTATACTGTTCTTATCTATACTGTGGATATGGCGCTAAAAGGAGCGACTGAAAGGCTGCGTTCAGAGAGCATGCTATCAACGCTATTGCGTCATTCTATCTTTGTTTTACATCTAATAAGCAATAAAGATAGAATGATGCAACAGCGCTGGTAGCGCGCTTCCCGAACGCAGCCAAACAGTCGTAAGAAACTACAATAAGATGGCCGCTCTCTGGTTTCTCTCTGCTCGCGTTCTTCCGTCTCATTTTCTAATGCTTTGCCTCTCGCTCACACATTTGCTCAGTAGACACGCTTGCGCATAATGACGCTCAATCATCTATGCCTATATTTATAATTCGTGCGTCTCTCTTTTACGGGGCTCAAGCCTCTCACTTCTCATTTCGAAGATACGAGGTTAGCAATATAAGAGTATTACATATATGATTTTTATCTCAAGTGCCACTACTGTTTATATAAATACCGTTATCACTATTATTATCATTGCCTTCTTGCAGAAAGACTTCTTCCATATATTCTTAGCTTTATGCTCTCGCGCGACAAATAAAAAGCTTCTACAGACGACTTGTTTACATGTACTGGTAAAACCGTTTTAGTAAAAATGTCCGTTTACAGGACATCTAAGTCCGGTTTTTATTAAAACGGTTTTAATAACATCAGTACAAAGGACGTTTACAGGACATCTAAATCCGGTTTTGTACTAAAACGGTTTTTATTAAAACGGTTTTACCAGTACGTGTAAACGTAGTCCGTGACGCAAAAAGCAGCGTAGGTTAGTGAAAGTTAGTCTTTTCATGTTCATCCGTTTAACGTACAAGCAACTGCGCCGTATTTCATCGACATAATTATATGATTTCTAACAAAGCCATCAATCTATTGAATCACACCTTTATATAAGAAAAAAGATATTATGGAGAGTCGATCGAATTTGCAATTGTCAAAAAGCATCTCCTGAAATGAAGTTTCTAACGCGTAAGTCACTCAACATGTCGACTATCGTCTTTACGAAAACAAACTACTGCCGATTATTACATATAAATAAAATCAGTAATATAAATATTACTGACAATTACACAAAAATATTATTAGGTATTACAGGAATCTTTGAGAATATTATTGGCAATTTCACAGAATACCAGTGATTCTTTTGTACTACTGTCGCAATATATTACTGCCAGTAGTTCTTTTTTGTAAGGGCGTCTGTATATATAAAGATAAACTCTAGAACAGTTTATTGTATTTTCTTTGTTGTTGTGTGATTTACAAAGATCTCATATAATGTGTCGATACTACATGTGTCGATACTACATTAATTATACATAAATCTGCGAAGTTTCGTTGTTTAAGGATTGAAAGTAGTTTTTGACGTAAGTTTGTGAGCTGAATACGAATCTGGCCACAGAAATTGTCTATTATATCAAATTTTTAAGATAATTAGAGTAAAGTCTCTTACAAAAAAGAACTACTGCCGATTACATATAAGTAAAATCAGTGATTAAAATATTACTGACAATCACACAAGAATATTATTAGATATTACAGGAATTACTGAGAATATTACTGGCAATTACACAGAATGCCAGTAATTCTTTCGTACCACTGCCGCAATATATTACTGTCAGTAATTCTTTTTTCGTAAAGGGTGGCATAAATGAATATTTATTCTAAATTCACGAAAATATTCAAAGAAAACAAATTATTTTTTAAATTTTTAATGGTTTTACATGATAGAGATACAGATAATTATTTAAAATTAAATTTAGAAGTCTGTCATATTAAATCTGCCATTTTGATTTTGTAAATCTGACACTAGATTTAAAATCAGCAACCTTCAAAACTCTTTGAAATATATTGTTTATCTGTTATAGTGCTCTAGTTATTTCTTTACTTTATAAAAGAAGTACTCTCTTATGTTTTCACCTTTTAACTGGTATATCTTGGCAAGGAAAATTGCACGTTGAAAAAAAAAAAAGGGTTTTGAAAAGAAAGAATAGTATTATGAAGCCATCGGTAAAATAATTTGCTGGTTTGATAATACTTTATGAATAACAAAATTGTCATTTTTGAATTATTTTATTCCATTTATCTAAAAAAATTTGTCGTGATAAGCACTTTTTGTTCAGCACACATAATTACGTAAGAAAGCACTTTTAATTCTTAAACAACTTTCAGCATCCTTAATTTTGCAGATCTGTATTATTCTGCCAGTTTGGAGATAAGAAAGTATGGTACTATATACAGAAGGTGATTATTTAGATTTGTGTGGTTTTTGAAATTTGTTACAAAAGCAAACAGAGATTGAATAAAAATATATTTGTTATATATACATATATATATATACATATGTATATATACATACATAAATACATACATACATACATACATTCATACATGTGTGTATGTGTGTATATGTATGTATGTACTTATTTACTTGAAATTATTATATTTCTCTCAGCACCTATTAGTATTTGAAATAAAATACAATTCTCGTATTGATGATTTTAATGTGCGTATTGAAATCTTTCCCTTTTATAAAAGTATGTTTCAAAGTATTGTTACAATATTTTGCACATATTTATATTTTATTTTAAAATATTGTACGTATGTATATTTACTTTAACGCATTCGTATTAATGTAACAATAAGCGCGCAATTGTTCATTAATCCTACGCTTTGGAAAACTCAACCTTGCACCGCGCGCAACTTTTGTTACTATTTGTAAGAATATTTATAATACAATAGTTCCTCGCTAACTGTCCGCTCTTTGGTTTTACGAGTGGACAGTTAGGGAAGGAGGTAGTATTTCCGAGACTTGAGCTCATCGCACAATGCGAGGAAATAGCGATAGCGATAAGCGATAGACAATAGAACAATTGCACAGAATTCCAATTTGTCGGAAATTTTATCGCTATTGCCTATTCCGTTTTCTGATCTGCATTGATACATATGTATTTTAGAATGTTAAATTCCAATGTTCCTACTGTTAGTTATAAATATAAATCCTATAAAACCGGTGTTATTTCTATCGCTATTCCTTTTATTGTGCAAGGGGCTTTGCCGATTGGTATCTTTGAGTGACTCTATCGCCGCTCGACTGCCGCAGAGTCATCTCCACTAATTCGCGCGAAGCACTTCTAGGAATTAGTAAGAATGACTCCCAGCCAGATACCAAAGGAAAAATGCGGACAGTTAGCGAGGAACTACTGTATATATCAAGAATACTTTATACACATCATCTTTGAAAGACACATATAACATATATGGATAGAAAAAAATAATAAGAAAACCAGTAGTCCTTAATAATTCTAAAACAAATTTCGCGAATGTGAAGTTTTCACGCTTTTGTGATTTTGTATAGTATGTATTAAATTATAGACGTTTGTTTTAATATTATTATATATGTATTATTTATGACGTTTATAGGTATCACATTTTTCGCGTTGATCTGTTTCGGAGCGTTTTGTCTGAAAACGTTGCGCAAAATCATTCAAAACTCACTTTTTTATTTTTTAACAACGAAAACTCATTCGCGCAATGTTAAACGAGGGGCTCGAAGACGGATCAACGCGATTTTGAAACAAATTTGCCAGAATCATCACAAAATTGCTACATAAGAACCTACATGTTTTTCATAGAAACTTTAATATATTTATAACATATTTATGTTAGTAAAAATATCGCGTTCCAGTAATATCTTCCTATTATCAAAAACTTTAAAGTCCAAAGGTTAACTTACGGAAAATTGAACATCATACACACACATACATACAAGTGGCAATTCAAAAATAAAAAAACGTCTTTAAATCTCAAGGATCAAAATAGAGCGAGAGAGAATTTAAGGCTTCCTCTCGGAGCTGGAAGTACGTCTGGCTAATGGTTGGCGGATGACCGCACTCTTTGACGGTAAGTTGTACAAATCTTTCTCGTTGTCGGTCGCAGTTACATGCGGTTTGCTATTCGGCGAAGCGTCCACAACTAATGCTCGAAGGAACATAGAGATAATTGACCATGGCATTATCCTGCGAGTTATGCAAAAGAAAACAAAACAAGCTTGAATTATTCGTGAATAATCTTTTTTAAAGAAAACATAGAAGAGAAACAGAATTATTACAGTGGAAGAGAAACATTAAATTTTATATATCTTTCAAAATGCAGTTTGATTTATGTACATACATACGTGCGTGATGTAAGACAAATATAAAAAAAACAATGAATTATTTACCATTTCATCCACATAAGAATTCCAAAGTAGCCCGGAATTATAGCGTATTTCTCGTTGCATCTCATCGCTGTTATCACTCTATCAGCTACAATGTTCGACTTTAGAGTTGGGACGAATCTGTATTACAAATAAAGCTTTTGAAGAAACTTGTCAATTATTTGTTCAAATGTTGATGAATTGATCATTTATTCCAAATTATATGTTATAAACTATTATAGTATTGTAGAAAAATATTTTGAGGCACGGTAGTGCCTCGCGCTACACACATACACACACATATATTACACACATTTTCTAAATAACTGATCATTATTTATTTATTACACTTACAATTAAAAATTTCAGTTTGGAAATTCTAGCAGCGTTAAGTTTTTTGCATGACAAATTTTTTATTTTGATTAAATTTTTTCTTTTTGTTACTTGCAACGTTTACTATTTGTTACTTGCAGTCTAATGTATTATCATTTTCAATGATATATAAGATATATTTAAGATATATTTAAGATTTATTTAACAACAAGATATATTTAATATACAAGTCTTATTTAAGATTTTATTTATAAAATAGTTCTATAATATGTTTATTGAGTCCACACACACAACACAATATTCACAATTATTTTGTATTGAGTTATCGAAAAAGTTTTTCTTTTTTGAGTTTTAGAGGCTTGGCCATCTTTGAGGTCATAAAAAATGAAGCGTTTGAGAATTTTTTATGGGTAAATAAATAACTATTTAAAATCTGCTTAGTGGGCTTTGTATAGATTGTATATATGTAACAAAAAGAACTAAAAAAATATTTTTTTAAATTTTTCTTATGTTTAAAATGACGGCGCACTTGCAGAATTTTTTTTACAGTTTCAAATTGATGTACAGGATTCTAAGCACACGGTTTGACCTTAAACACAACATAAAACATTTTCATTATCTACATATCAAAGTCTAAAGAGTACATAGAGATTTTTCAAAATGAAAACTTTTTGCAATTAACATTTTTATATGTAAATTTTAGAGCAAAATGCAAGTCTTTTTGGAAAAATAGCTGCCATTAAAAAAAAATCAATATTTTGAAAAATTTTCACGTATTTCCTTTGATATGTAAATCGTGAAAAATTTTTATTTTTTGTTCGAAGTGAAACCATGTGCCTAGAATCTTGTAGACCGATTTGAAGCTGCGAAAAAAAGCGATTCTGCAAAATGAGCCAGTGCTCCGCCATTTTAAACATAAGAAAAATTAAAAAATTATTTTTTCAGTTGTTATATATAATGTAAAATAAAGCCCTCTAAACAGAGTTTTAATAAAATTATTTATTTACCCACGAAAAATGCATTTATTCTAAACTTACGTTATTTTAAGATCTCAAAAGTGGCCTATCTCTTTAATCTAGAGCTTTATTTTAAATCTTTGATAATACAATCAACTTACTTACACAACATTCTATAATGGACGATCTTTTATCATTTTGCCTTGTGGATAGTGCCATTATTCCGTCGATGTAGAATTTCTGCAGTTTCACTACATGTCACCTCAAAAAAAAAACTTTAAACTTTTCCGACAACTCAATATTTTAATTTTATTATTAGTTTACAACAATATATACACGATTTTATTTGGCGCCATTTTGTGATCAGTTCTTTTGGAATAGTTTTTTAAGAGAAAGATTTTGATATAATACAATAATAATAATAATGTTTTAAAGTTTTACATAAAATATATTTTGTTAGAAAAATGAGAGATTGGGTTTGAAAAAACATACGCGTAATATGACGTGTATACTTGATGTGTGTCTTTGTTTTATCTTTTTTGTAAAAAATAAGTTTTTTCGAGATATTAGTTACCTCGACTTAACGTCGTCGAACATACCAGTGCTGCGGATGAAGTAAGGACATATGACTGTTGTGTTGATGTTATATCCTTCGTACTAGAATAGAATGGAAAAAATACAAGTTTAGACAGATTTAGACAGGAGACACGACTTGTAGATCAAACTTTAGTCATAATGTTACAGTCAGGCAATGGTTTTTTTACCTCAAGTTCTATTCGAAGAGCCTCATCAAATCCCACTGCTGCGAACTTGGACGCGCAATAGTCTACCAATTTTGGCGTCCCGACTTGTCCGGCCATACTAGCTACGCTCACGATGTGTCCTTTATTGCTCTCCAACATAGCCGGAAGAAAAGCCTTGACAGTCTAGAAGCATGGATCATTATCATAAAAGTCCAAAAAGTTTTGTTAATTTCTTGATTGATAATCATTATTAGGTATTATTTCTCTTATGTAATTTTGTATGTAATTTTAAAACTTCTAAAAGTTCTTAATTTCTTTTTAATTTCTTTAATAAGAAAAATAAAGAAATACCATAATCAGAAAAAGCCAAGTACCAAGAGTGTAATTATTTACAGTGTAAATTAAACATCTTTTAAATTAAACTTCTTTCTTCGAATTAAATTTTATTACAAAATCTATATCGAATTCTTGCATCTTGTATATAAAGAAATCCTCTTAATCTTATCTACTTCTGTTTTAATTAAAAAACAATTTTGCGGGAAATTTTGATTTGGACGTCGAATCCGGATTTCTGTATTCTGTGCGGACGCTTTTCAACTTCGGCTATCAAGGTTTATAATAATATTTCTGGTAATGTTCAAATATTACCTATGCTTTGATAGCTGAATTTGAAGGGTAATTGCATAGAAATGTAAAAAAATCCGCGACTTCGACTTCTGATTAATATGTTTTTATGAAACTCGAGCATTTGATATAGATTTGTGAATTTGAATTAAACTTGAATTTACTTGAATTAAAAAGTTGTTTAATTTGCATTTTAAATATATCGCACCTGGCAATTGGTTCTTACTGTGTTGTTTCTCTCTCATTGATAGTTCAATATCGTAGAGCCACGATATGTACGATTTGTATATTTGTTTTAATTTCTTTGTTTTAATCGCTCACTTCATCAGATTAAAAACGAAAAAATAATATAGTACGACATGTTAAAATAAACTTGACATTTTTTTGATTTCAAAAACGTTGGAATTTTGCAGGCAACGAGGTGATGTGATAAACTCACTAGATCGCCTGCACAACAATATAACTTGAACGAATAGAGTCGCTACTGCACGTTAAAACAAATGGAAAGGAAGCCATTAGAAAGTGGATGGCAAAGATATCCAATCGAGAAATGACCGTGACATCAAGAAACATAAGAAATCCCACCGTTGTTACCGCGCGTGCGTTTTCTTCTTCTTCGCAAAGATCATTGACCCACTTTTACGGATAGCGTGTAGCTTGCCTTTATACTCGACATTGCACCGTTTTTGTGCTAAGTATTCCAGTAATTTCATTTTGCATTTATTTTCTTTGATGCGATTCTTTTTTTTATTTTATGAAATGATTTCTGAGATAAAAGAATCCAAAAAGAAAGATCAAGAATCATCTTTCTGAGAAATTATTCAAGACGAGTTGTTTGCATAAAATGCGGAGATTTTTGATACGAGTTTTTAAGCCGCCATTGTTTTGCCGATTTTATAAACTAAAAATAAAACACGCACAAACAAACACTTTAGGTTGCAGACTTATAGAAATCAAGCAATCTGTGCAATATTTATTTTTAATATTTATTTTTGAATTGCAAAAACTTTAAACCAGATAAACCGATCACGATAATAAGCGTCAATAAACATGTCAACAATTTCGGGGTGCAATCTTTCGCTTTTCTTTCATGCAACGCACGTAAATTCACTTCTTGTGTAAACGCTCGTTACAGCCAATTAAGTTATATTATGTTATCAGCGTGTGTAAAAGGTAATCAATCGTCATTATTTCTTATGTACTCAATAAAAATGTGAAAAAAGTAAACAATTGCAATTTCTATATTTCTATCTCTTTCTATTTATATTCCCTATCTCTATCAATCTCCGCATTCATTGCTTTTACTTTGTAATACATATAAGAATAAGACAATACAGACTTACTATACGATTATTCAAATTTACTTATTCAAAATGAATATATTGCATGAACTTCTGAATTTGTTTAGTAAATATCTCTTTTTTGTAGCGCAACTTAACTAAAAGATTTTTATTTTTTTCAATACCTGAGAAAAAAGTCATATGTAGACAAATTTAATATTTATATCTAGTTATATACTAGTTATGTTCTATAGGAAAAGTTCCTCTAGCGCCGGACGGCACTTAATACCGGACATTAGCTATATTTGTAATATTTGAAACGTTACCAAACCGTTATTTTGCGTAAACTGTAAAGATGATAGAACAATCAACAATCAGGTTTCGACACGTTCCAGTCGCGTGTGGACAAGAAGATCGATTAATTGTCGCGTTTGACGGGAAGCCGGTGCATCGCATAAATTATTAAGTATTGTATCTATCAATTTTTGTGACCAAAAGACATGTGAATTGCGTTATCATATTTTTTGATAAATATTTTTTAAATTACTTTTGTATTTTGTGTATATAGCACTAGTTGTCATATAAAAAACTTTTGTTTAATGCGTTCGCTGTTTTGTGATTCCGGACAAAATGTTTTTCTTTATTGCCAGACAGTACAAATCTCAATCTTGTATGTATTCCTTTAAATTAGTTTATTATTTTAGTAATTAAAATGTACACATAAGCAACATAAATAGTAAGAAAAAAATTCAAAAAGATAAATCAGGAGACAATGTGTAGTTTGTTTGAAACGCAACGAAAAAGATTCAATGTTCAAGGTGTCAAAAATAAGCACACGAGACTTGTGCCGACATCTTTGAATGTCTTCTAACTATTATATGTATATGTGATCGCAAATTATATTGAAACTATTTTGAGTTACGTTAGTAACTCTTAGAGTGTCCAGTACTAGATGCCACTTAATGATCTCGCAAAATCATATACCAAAGTTTAATGTTAATTTAAGTTAACTATTATGGTAATGTTGGTTATTTTACTGCTTTCTTTTAATTTCTAATATTGTTAACTTATAAATAATAATAAAATTTAAAATAAACAGACTAAAATAGTACATTTTTTCTGTATTTGCGAAAAACCTTAAGCATCCGGCACTAAGGGAACTCTCTCTATCTAGTTATGTATAGTTATATATGAAATTGAGGTGATCTCATAAGTATATAACTATATTTAATCATATATAATCAGATATAGAATTTGTCTATATACACCCAGGGAAAAATAAATTAAATCTAAGTAGATCTAATTTAAATCTAATGAGATAAAAAAATGGAAAATAGATCTACTTAGATCCAAATTAGATCTAAATAGATATAAAGTAGATCTAAATAGATATAAGTAGATCTATGTAAATTTACTCGGATCTATTAGATCTAAGCAGATCTAAACAGATCTGAGTTGATCTAATATAGTAGATCTGAATAGATCTAAAGTAGATCTAATAATAAATAAAAGTGTTAAAAAAAAAGTGTAAATTTACATGAACTACTTATATCTATTTAGATCTATTTTGTATGTATTTAGATCTAATTTGGATCTAATCAGATCTATTTTTCATTTTTTTGTCTCGTTAGATTTAAATTTGACTTAATTAATTTTTTTCTGGTCATGAAGAACTTTTTTCCCGGATATATATTCAAATTATACAGATACAAGATTGTATGGATTTCATTTGTTCGCTCTATATTTGAGTTCTATCACTTTTTATATCGGTACTAAAATTGTTTAATATTGCAAATGTATATCTGAATAAAAGTAAATTTTGACTAATAAATGTTTTTTTCCGCTATTTTCCGCAATTCGGAGATGACACAAATCTCTCGATGAAAGTAATATTAACAAAATGACGCTGAGAGAAATCGTCAACGGGACAGCACGCGTGTTGCCTCATGTATAAGTACATGTTTGTGGAACATTTTGTTATTACAACGTAACTATTTGCTGCTATGGGGAGTCGATTAGCTGAAACGGATTTTATTAAAACAAACGAGAAGAAGTCTCTTGCTCTATGCCGAAAGTTCACATCATCGATTAAGCAGGAATTCAGATTAAAGGAAATAATTTGCGTTTGGCAAGCAATGTGTGTATCGCAGCGAATATATAGCAACACTACTGCAGCAACGTACGCACGCGCGCGCGCAACCGGTTCTTGTACATACCTAACTAACGCCACTACTAAAAGCATGGAGCATACAGAACGAAATGTCTCGCTGTTAATTCTTCACCGAATGATTCTACGAGCAAGGCGAACTTGCAACGATCGATTCAGATTCATCGACTTTGGATTTTCAATCCTAAAATTTGTAGTGAGAGACTGAATAATACTTTAACGTATATCACTGCGCGCGTAATTATTGCAGGTTACATCAATCATTTCGACATTGAAGTCTTGTTGCAAAAATTCTACGAGCGAGTAGCCTCGAGAACGCACGAAACCTCTTTTCGCATAGGCGCCGAGAGAGATCTGACTTCTCTTTTCAGAGTAAAATAAAAAATATTCAGAGTCTACTATCATCACAGTCTAGTCTATCGCAAAAATATTCGAACACCACGATAATTACTTTCTGTTTTTTATATCTTAATTTAAATATGACAAATAGAAAAGTGACAAATTTGTCATGGCATGTTACATTATAATTTGTAGTTAACAAAAATGCAACATTTATTTGTAGGTTTTTTGTACATATTTTGTTTTTTAATAATAAGATTCATTTTAGAAAATAACTAATTTTCATGTCAACAATATTTATACATTTATACTTTATAAAATAACATATATTATACAATATGTATCACGGGGTATGCAAGTACAGAAAATATAAAAATTTTGATATTGAATTTGGTAAAATTAGCTGAAAATTTGATATGTTGTACATTTCGTCGTCCTGATGAAAAGTTTTCACAGGCACAACTCTTTATTATTAACCGTTTGACCTCTACGAGGGGCCACGTCAAAAGTGTCTTCAAAAAAATGAGTAACTTTTGTCTGAAACGTTTTTTTGTGATACGTAGTTTTTGAAAAAATACGAAATAATATACGTGGCAAAGTTTAACTTTATCTTTATCAAGGTTTAACTTAATTTATATTACATTTATTCATTTTTTTTTTTACGGAGATTAAGAGAATGCTGACGAGTGACCTTCAAATCGGTTGCTTCAACCGCTACACTGTCCAGAAAATAGCGTCCTGTGTTAGACCAAAATAAGGATAAACATATCTCTTTCCTTGTCTCTTGTTTGGTTAACCATCTTTTTTTTAGACTGATTTTGGATCTAAAAAAGCTAATCACGTTCGAATCAGTCGTTTTACTGAATGCAGCAACGCCTCTGGTGTAAAGTTTGAAAACTACGTAATGCTATTGTGACAGAAAAGCTAACCCCTGTGTTTGTAAATTACAGTTTGGATATATTTTCTTATTGCAGGCTTTGAAATTGTTTTTTTATAATCTCGTAATATTTTTACAAGTTATATCTGTCACTGCACGGTGTATATCGTAATATATAAACTTTTAAATCTGTAGACATATAGCATAATATAGTCAATTTTCTAGATAAAAAATTTTTTTGTTTCAGAAACATTTATTGCGTACAGTGAATCTTTAGACTGTTTTCTTTTAGCTTCTAGAAGTTAAAAGAAGTTAGTTTTCTAATTTGTGCAATAAATTTGACAAAGACTCGAAAACTATAATTGAATCATTGAGTTGATAAAACAGAACGGTTCAGCATTTTTTTAAGACTCGTTGAGAAAAATATATGTTCTTATTAAAAAAAAAGCAGTTGACTTTTAAATTACCTTGAAGTAGTCAACAAAATTAAAAAGCATTAATGCAATTCTCTTTTAGCCTTGAAATAGAACAACTTTTGTCCGAAACATTTTGTCATAAAATGCTTGGTTTTTAAGATATTCGGTTGTTTTAATTTAAATGCCACACCCTGTATATAAATACACACACACATATAAAATGTTTCTTGTAAAAAATATTTAACTATGTTCGTTTGATTATGAATAAAAAAAAACAAACAACCAAAGCAAAAAAAACACTAGATTTCTCTATAATCTTAGATACAGTAAAATTTTCGCTGTATATTCAAAACTGTATCAAATAATGAAATATCAATAATTGAATATTGCAAACACTTTTATGAAAAAACACTTTATTGAGAGATGATAAATTAGCAATTTCCTTTCTATTTTTCTCAATCTATCATTTTTATTTTACTTTTCACTTTTTAAATATTTTGTACATATATCATCATAAAAAAGAAATCGGATGCGATTTTTCTCACTTATACAGATTTGTTGTTTGTACAGTTGTTTATACAGATTTGTTGTTGTCACAATTTGTTGTTTGTACTGAGAGTAACTAGAATCAATTTTGAATTCGATATTTAAGTATAGAAAGAGAAAACTTTCGAGTGGATTTTACTTACCCAAAAGTGACTCATAATGTTGACGTTCATTGTCCTGATTATAAGTTTATCTGCAGTATCTAGGAACTTTGTTCCTGTAACGATGCCTGCATTGTTAATGAGAATCGTCACCTAAATAAAATATACAAAATAAATATTAATCACTCTCGAGAAATTTCAAACTTCCGCAAAATAAAAAAAATATTAAAACAGTAATTTAAAAAATTGGCAGCGTTTCAAACTTGCAAAAACAAAATCAGGAAAATATTGTTTCTCAGCAGAAAATATTTTATAAATGATTCAGGATATTGCAACGTTTTATGTGACGCAACATAAACTTTCGTAATGTCATACGCAGAAAAATACTCTGCCGCACGATAGTCTTTCAATAAGCGACAAATTCCGACAATCCTACCAGAAAAAGCGTGTGCAAACAATCAGAATCGATTCTCTCGATCTTGATTGTTGCCTCTTTTCCGCGATGCTGATTGGTTGT
>QVOA01002975.1:0-20946 GCA_014825685.1 Pseudomyrmex cubaensis
TACAATATATATATTGTATAAATATCTTGTGTAAATAGCACTGTTATTTTACTTCTTCCCCCCCTCTTTCTCTCTTTCTTTTTTTTTCTAACACACAAAAGAAATATATAACAATATAAATATATCAGTTTCTTCAAGGATAGTTTTACAACTCTTTATGAAATAATATGTGTGATCTGTATGATCATAAATGTAAAAAGCATCATTTTTCTCCATCTACATGTATGTACGAAAACTCGTTCCAAGCGCATCTGAATAGATACCGTTCATTGAAATTCTGTGAATTTCCACACACGCTAGTGATTTTCTTTCGTTTTCGCTCGCGCGAGCGCACGCATTCTTACGCACATGTCGTCTCGATACATATATGTATATACTGTCTTCTCTATCAGCGATCGACAAACATGTTATACATCGCAGAACGGAATTTCTTATAAGCTATTCATACGCGGCTTTGTACGCGCTTTCGTAAGCATGCTTTTATACATATATGCACACAAAGGCAAAATATAAATGTGGAGAATCCCGGATGTGCAGTAGTACGATTCTTAGAGAGTGCAACGCATTTGAGACTCGCGTGAAATATGCATAAGAAAGCGAAGGAAAGGAAAAAAACGAAAGCGCATTACAATTTCGTATTACGAATCGTATTACGAATGAACGATCATGTATAAAATTTGATTTACAACTGATACGTGTGTTTCTCTTTCTTCTGAGTTTATATATAAATAACATATATTTGACTAAAACACTATGAACAAAAAAGTTGGCAGAAACTGTAGTTGCGATAAATAGCAGTGTATAGAATCTTATCGCAATAAGAATGTATAAGAATTTATTGTGTAAACAAAGCAGAATACTTACAAGTATCGAAGACGAATATATCCAGAATAAATACTTGCACGGAAGAAATAGATAATTTAAAGATAACTCATCACACACATTTTGACACGCATCATATTGTTCTTCTACTAAATTATAATATACACAAATCAAACATATTTGCGTAACAATGTGTTAATATCTTAGTTTATAGTAATTACATTGTGTGATCAAGAAAAATGAAAGTAAAGAGAGATGCCAAGTTTTTTATATATACTGCAAATATCAAGAAAATTATATTTGATAATTTTATCAACAGATGACACGATATAGTGTACTACTCTATAATGCGTAGAGTAGATATTACGGAGATATTATTCGAATAATAATAAAATATATGTAAACTATTCTTTTGTATGTTGCTCGTAAATATTCGATTTACTAGGTCAATGGAAACATATTCGAATGCTTAATAACGTAACACGCCGCAATGATAATGAATAAATATATCTGACAAGTTGCTAGATATATGTATATTAAACGCAAAAAGTAACGTGTTAAATAATTGCAACTATGAAATATAGTTCATCCTTTTATGAGGAAACATTCATGCATGCAACAATATTTAATGAAAAATATAAAAGTAGACATTCCGCTCTTCAATAATTTTACTCTACATATACTTTTCTTTTTACTTCACACGAGAATAAAAACCGCACAATCTAACATGATTCGTTGCTTCGTTCCTTTTAATAAAAATGTATGGAAAGAATATGAAGCATTTTTTCTTGCTAGCAATTATTTCTACGAGTCTGTTTATTTAAAGAACATATTGGTATAAAAATAGTTTAAGTGAATTTTGTTACTTATATTTTATACATTATTTAAAATTAATGTGTTTTAATTAATCAGACTATTCAATTTGCATCGAAGATATCTCAAGTTACCTCTACCTGCTACATAAGATCGTGAGAGAAATCATATCACTTTCCATACGCTGCGCGCGCTTTAAAGCGGGAGTTTGCTCGAATATATCGATCATGTTGATATCGTATTCAACACCAGGGCTTTTATACGCCTATGTCCGTTAACGTGGTGCCCATAAAATCGCCTTTAGTGTGATTTGCATTTAATCGCGTTAGGGAACCAGCGGCGATCAGGAACGTCGACGAGATAGTATAGGTGCAGACAATTAACTCAGACGGATGACGCGCGAATCCTGTTACGGTGGAACACGATGCCGCGAAGAGAGCACATTTCTTTATTTCGAAGTTTAAATCAAGGCAAAGATTCAAACAATTCAATTCAATTGCCTCCTCAAATTCATGAGTACGCAATTATAAAGGTGTATATACATGTGTATGTATACACGATATGTAGCAACAAAATTATTAATCAAATTATTGAAGGCCTTATTGTTTCTTTATACACACACACACACACACACACACACACATTTGTGAAGAAAAAGAGAGCTACAAAATGAAATAAAATAACGCAAAAGAACGTTTCTTGATAATATGTTGTCAAAGAGAGCTTTAGTATTTATAATAGTCTATTTATAATAGTATAAATAAACAATCGCCTATCTAAATAAATAATTACAGAAAACTTAAGAGATATATAGAGGTGTGTGTGTGGCAAAAGATCTTTTTACCGGAATGGATATCCTGGTGGGCAGAAAATCAACGGAAGAAAATAAATATTTTAAGTCTGAAAACCAGTACTGTGTTCTCAAGAGACAAAAAGAAAAGACGATGGTGAATCGATGCGCACTCATATGTGTACCGCCTTCTCGTTTAATAAGTAAATAAATAAATAAGCATAATGAAAAAAAGGATTTTTTTCCGGTGTTATGGGTCAAGTAATATTTATAATGCCTAGGACTTATTAAATATATTTCGAGCGAAAACTACAGACACGACATATGTTTGTGTTATTGCATTAGTGAATAGGTCGTCATCTGGAAATATAAGTTTATTTCTGATTACGGACGAAGCAGCAAGGGCAAAGGAAGACGTATCTTTCACGCTGTGTTCTCTAGTTCAACAGCGTTGTTGCTTCTATTTTTGTTTGCAATTAGTATTAGTATTGCGAAACTCACACAGTCACAGTAGAAGAAAATATATATGATCCGACACAAAGAATAATGATAAAATGATGCTTGCACGCTCGTTGCCAAAGGATATAACGAATCATAACTATAAATCAAAATGTATTGTAGATACATATTACGTAGATATGTATTACACATATAGATACATATATTACGTACCTACACTAGTGATACAACTAGTGGTAGTTTTGCGAGTGCGCGCTTGCGCGCTTGTATGATTTGGAATATATTTGACCAAAGTTGTCGCTTATATCTCCCAACTTTCACGTATTTATATTTGCTGTGAAAGTTATAATTGAATAATTGAATTAAACGTGATTGCATGTTTGTGCTTGTCGCAGTATCCCTCCAAACGTTCAAAAATTTTAATTTAATTAATTAATCAATTTTTAAATTTCTTAATAAATAAATCTATTATTAAAATAATAAAATTTATTAGTTTAAATTTATTTATCAATTTTAAAATTTTAATTTAATTAATTAATCAATTTATCTAGTAAACTATGTATTTTTTAAGAGACAAATCAATGTACAAATACATAACTAATTCCTAAATTGAAATAATTTACATATGTATTAATATTGACAAGAGGGTTACAAAGGAGCTTTAATTGAATATCAAAGCACGTCAGGCTCCTTGAAGCTCGGACGTTACTTTATTTGGAATTCAGAATATTTGACCGGTTTGTTGAAATTCTTCAATTAACCGAAAAGCATTGTCGAAATAATTGCACAATTACCCACTGACAAGAAGGCGATTTAATTCGACAATTAACGCGGCCAAACGCACTCTTTGAATATCACGCACGATTGCAGTCGATTAATTTCACCGATGAAGATCTTTGTTAGCGGAACAGCTACTTGTAATATAACGTCAGAAGCGGGAAAAGAAACTATACATGAACAATCATTAAAATTTTAATTTATACCGCTCTCAACGAAGAAAAAGCAGCTGAATGAAACGGAAAGATATAAAATGCATTAAAAATCAAGTGTAAAATGATCTTTTGCGTCATTAATTTTCAAGATACACACAATAGCTCATAAAAATCCACAATAGCTCATAAACATATTTCTCTCTAAGAGTTTAAAATAACTTGTACCAGAACTTGAGTTAAGTTTTTTTGTAAATTATATACTCTTCAGCATCTTTGAAGAATTTTTTAAAACAACAGAGAACCAACCGCTTGCAACATTGCGCGAACTTGTTAACATCAATATAGGAGCAAACTATTTCATATCGTTAAATAAGTCTTTGAGACAACCGTGTCTCTTATTGATCTGTTTGCCATTGTTGTTGCATCAACACCGAAGAAAAGAAAATCTGACAAATAAACAACAGCAGTTCCGCCTTCCACTTGTCCTATTCACGTGATAACGTAATAATAATATCTAAGTGTGATATTCATAGCACAACGAGATACACAAGCAGACAAAAATGGCGCAGTAGTATCCACTGGAAATGGTATATTTTATAGATATACGCGCATTGGCCGGCAAGAGTATCGGAATTAACAAAAATCCGCAAAACGCCAACGCCAGCTTTCTAATTGCAATTAAGTAGATTTGCGCATAAGCGCTTCGATGGTTACGCAGACATCGTTATTTTTTAACTGCGATATGATGTCTGGCAACGCGCAACATCTGAAGTAAAAAATGTTTTTTCGAAGGAAAAAGAGAAAAAGTCTGCTAGATTCTTTCTGGATAATATTCTTGCAGGTTTTTTTGCTACAATAGATTTGTGATTCCAATTGGTAATATACAGACTTTATCGGAAAATATTCAATTTATTTAACAAATTAGTAAACAAATTTTTATGCGATTGAAAACAAGAGTATTTGTAGAGTTTTTTCTGAAAAAACATCACGCGCAAAATCATAAAATTCTACAAAAAGAGATTGGTTTTCGGTTTCATATAATGTATTTATTCATCAACAATGCCTATTAACAATATTATGAATATTAATTAATTAATTCATAACAAAATAAGACTCGGCAATTATAATATAAGATGAAAAATTAGCATATTATATAATCGAAATAGAAAAGGCATAGAATATGCCAAACAATTCACTGTTTGCTAATTTGATCGCAAGCTTCACTTCGTGAGTAACTGAAACATGAAACTTTCAAAATTTAATTAATTTGCCAGCATTTTGCTTTACCGCGCAGACCATAATTTAATTAGCCTACACATTTAATATTGCAACAACCTCATCAATTTTATGATTATGCAAGAATGATTTTGACAATATTTACTTTGATGAATTTACTTGCGCTTTAAACATCGACGTGAACGCAACGTAATGACGCAAAAGCTATTTTAATGTTCTCACGGTGATGCATCATCAAATCATTGGTAAATTTCCACTATGTTTATATCAATTGATTGGAAATGCACTTAGTTGGAAAACTTGTATCTTATCTTACGTAAAATGAGCACGAGAGAAAGAGAGTTTTCGTTCATGGAAAAACGGCAATCGTAAGAAATCACATCGAGGGAGAGACGTTACGGACCATCGGAATACATTTCCAACGAGAATTTCCCGCGACGCAGCTTTACCTTGACACGTGCTTTGCATCCGCCGTGCTCGTATGACCGCGATCGATCAGATTCTCTCTCGCATCTTTCGCTCTTGCATCCCGTTGCATCCCTCGCCACCGTACGTACATACATACAATCAGAAGAGAGATCAACCCTCGATATACTGAAATAGACGCGACAGATCGAAATTGTCGATTTCAAAACGAATCCGACATGCGCATACAGCCAATCTATTGCTCCGCGCGCGTTTGCCGAATATATATTTTATCAATTCCGGTTTGTGATTTTTACGTAACAAAATACAACTCGGAAATCGAATCTTCAGCAATATTCTCTTAGCGATCAACAAAAATCGAGATAAGCTATCGCTAGACTTTTCAAGAAAATACAATACACACACACGTTTTCTTATGTGCTCAGTATATGCACTTTATGTAAAATACTATAAGACTGAAACTACTGTTCTATAATATTATAACTCGAAGATTCGTACGCGTTTTTTAAACAGACGTTGGATGACAATATGAATATCGAATGAAAATGAAGACTAGTCTTGAGTTTCTGTCAGTCAGAATTTGAGTAATTAGTTCGCTTTGCAAACACAACAAAATATTTTCCTTGATATAAATGCAGGTTACAATCCCACACATCCTCAGCAACCTAGTTTGTTAGTTGAAAGAGAACGGCTTTAGCCGCAATAACGGTATCAGAGCACTCTGCCGCTAACCCTCGTTGTCCAAGGTCTTAAGCTCTATCGATTTTGGATGAGAGTCGCTGTCTCTCTCATTTGTGCTCCATTTTCCTTTATTTCTTTCTTTCTGCCCCCAATATTAACATCTCTGCATCAATATACATTTCTCACGAGAAATTCGCGCGAGAGTTTTAAGTCGCAAAAAGCTCGAAGATATAAAAGAACCCGAAAGAACGGGCGTCGACAAAGCAAAGCATGAGAAAACCGAGGGTTGAATTGAGAACTAAGGCAGAAAAGAGCAACAAAGCCTTGCGGGCACGACGTAAGCACGTCGAGACTTTAGGGTGTTGCTATTCAAGGGGTGTGGAATCCATTCTATAATGCAGTGAGGAAAAAGACAAACCTAATTTCACGAAAATCCCTGTGAAAATTAAGTTGTAAATTTTTGCTCCATAATTCCGAGTTCGTGACCACTCGCGATAATTAGGAAAAATAAATAAATATAAACATAAATAAAATTGTGTATAAAAAAAAGAACAAATATACGTAGAACTACTAGTTGACCACATCGAGGATAAAAACCACGGTGTAAATAATTAAAAAATGTGTGTGCTAATAACGTAAAAATGAAATGAAAAGTAATGCAACATATCGTTACTTAATTAATAAAGTAGTATTTCTGTCTTTTTATTTAACATCCTATCTCTCAGAGTAAATCAATCAATATCGTTCGAAATTAACAGATTCCTTGTGTTCAACTCGCCTCGTTTTTCGCCATAAAATCCGGAGTCGTAGCTAACATCCGGGCCAGAATCAACAGTTTGCTCTATCGATTGCTCGTCCCCTGACTGTACCGAAAAGGTCTGTAAATGTGCCATTAGTATATCTTTTTATCGATATTCACCTAATTATCAAGTATAAGAGAAATGAAGCCTGAAGAAAAATACTATTTTAAATGTTATTATATCACTTTCTTTTTTCTCTTCTTTTCCCGTTCTCTCTCTTTTTCTCTGTCTCAACGTACAAGTTTTAATTTAGGATATAAAAATAATTCTTTTTACACTATTTAATTCTACATCATGTTTATTAAATTGTCCAATTCATTCAAAATTACGTTTTAAATAGAAATTGAAAGTAACTAAAACTGTTTTTTGCAAAAAGATGTCTCCGTTTACAAATATAAGATCTACAATCTTGAATTTCAAGAAACAATATTTACATATTTAAAGTTAGAGTTTAGTTATTAAAGTTTTATTTACATATAATCTCAATTACTTTAGAAAGTTCTAAAATTTATATAATTCGATGTTTATCTAGATATGTTTATAATAGTCTAATCTAGACTATTATAAATATTGTGTTTATATTTCACAAATGTTTGCCTTGTAAGCGTGTCCGTCTCTGACAAACAAAATACATAGCAACTCAGTTTTAAAAAATACTTTATGTAAACTTGTTTTGTAAGTATAATTAAACTCGTTTTTATTTATCTTTTGGTTTATTATATAATGCTGCACACTGCACAATTATCTATCCGAAACATAAACTCTTAATCTGATGTCAGGTTTGTAGTCTCCAACTATTTCATATGAATAATTTACCGGGATTATTTAAAACGCGTAGGTAGCATTTGCTTCGCGCATTTTTGTGTTGTGCCTTTTTATTATAAAACATATATTAATATCCTTTGATTTATGGAAAATTAATTTTATATATATTAAGTACGAATAAATCTTGGGAGTTGATGTTATACGAACGATCTTGTCATAAACTTCGCGCAATGTATAAGCAACTCTTTGACAGATGCAATAGTGCACTTTGGTGTTACAAAATTATATTATAACACGCAAAACAAGACATAATACTGCTATGACAATATTATAAAAACAGGTCAGTTCAGTAGATCAATATATATCAGTTTTAAAATACACATAAATGTTGTGTATTTGTGTAGAATCACCAACATAAAACCACATATGATATTCAACAAAAAAATTGTCTAAGTTATTTGAAACTTTGTTACACGTAAAGATCTACAAAATGGTTGCACAGTGTTTGCAATTTCATTAAGCGGAACAATATTTTAAAGAACTAAGATTCGCGTTTGTCATCAATATAGCGCGCAGCACGTCTTGTTACATACATATATTATATATTAGCCGTGTGTGGTCATAAGCAAACATGTATACTAATTGAAACATTGCAGCTAGAAGAGCGCTGAACGCACTAAATTGATATGGATACTTTTCGTCGCCGCTAATTAAGAACCTGACGTTAAAGCCTTTCGTTTAGTTGCTTTGACATAAGTTCAAGCTTTACAAAACCCAGTAACAATACTTTGAAACTTGTTTCGTACACTAGCACGCCATTTCAGCCATCATTGAAACTAACGATAAGCTCGTTCAACAACGCATTATGACACAAGCTTTGCGACTGAAACCGACGTAATTAATATTAGCTTTTTCTTACGTGTTTTTATCTTATTCTTTTCTACTGTTCTTTTGCTCTCTTATCAAATGCATTGCATATTTTCCTTATCACAAGAAGAAAATCAAAGGGATTCAAAGCAATCGTTCACGATCCTGTTCGTGATTGCTAAAGCTCGAGATATATGTTTCGCGGATTATCGATATTAATTATCGTTATATCAAGGCTTCAAGGAGTGTGTAAACGAGTCGAGTGAGCTCGATTTCCCAAATCCCTTTTCTTTCACTGAGATCATCTAAAGCTCGCTCTCTCTATTCCACAAAAAAGCGGCGCGTGCCAAGAAAGCATACAGTGTCAAAAATGAAAAAACTGATTGAGGTATCAACGTGTTTATCTTTGATATTCTACAAACATCTCGGCATCATGTGAAACAACAGTGAATTTGCTCTACTAGAATTTTCCTAAGATTAATGTTAATATTAGGAATTACACACACATAGATCATCTCTTGAACTTACATATAAAAACTCTTTATACATATAAAGAGTTTTACGCGGTAAAAACAGTAGAAACGAACACGCGGGGCCGAGACGTAAAATGAAACGGGAGAAACTCCATATACGGCAGACAAAACGTATATTAAGGACTATCGTAATTGGAGTTCACGAGAAACCCAACCGTGCGCCCGCGTAAAAGCCGACTTACGTCTCTCTCCCTCCTTCTTCATCCTGCGGAGAATTCCTTACTTTAATATCATCATCGCGGTCAAACGTCGTCACTTTAATAAAACTCGCAAAAAAAAAAACACGCAACCGGGGAAGTGAGATAGCGTTCTCATTAAAGAACGTACTTTTAACTAGAAATATCGCTCGCGATTCTTTATCTAAAAGCTTCGCGCAGTATACTCTTCTTTTATCAGCGGTGTAACAATAGCGTGGAATTAAATACGCGCACTCGGATCAGAAAAGATATGGAGGAAGACTAGATAATAAATAATTATAGGTTTTTTCATTCAAAACGTTATCGCATCCATGAAATAATGATTCTATGATATCTTTCTCTTCTAAAAGTAATTTCAGCATTCGCTTTGACAAGCATATTACACATTATTACATCGGACTAATTGCTGCCGTAAATTAGCGAGCTCGACATTTCTCGTAATTTTGGTGTCAAATATTTCAATTATAGCAGATGTACTTGGCAGATCAAGCACGATTTGTGATTTCTATTATTCTGTTTTGTTATTCTTATTTGCTGTGAAGTAATATAGTAAATTTTAAATAAAATTCTCTTGATATTATTTCAATTATTACACCGTGTAAGTTTAAATTTATTAATCCTAAAGCTTTCATATTTTCAAGCAAAATTTTATATATATATATATATATATATATATATATATATACATACTATAAGATCTTCTAGATTAAATAAGGAACAAAATGTGCCACGTGTTCAGAAATGCTAAGAACTGCTATCTCTCGCTCGTTGAATAAAAGAGCGCGACGCATTTATTATGTCTTTCAAATAAAGATTTCATTGTATTTTCCAATTAATCTAAAAATATTATTATCAGAATATTAATATTGAAGCCCACACACTGAAAATGTGTGTATGAGATGTTTACATATATTTGGCTTTTATATCTTTTCTTATATTATACTTTAATAATTAATTGCTTGATAAAACAAATAGTTGTTGCATAAATATAAAATCGCGTGTAATTGCAAGTCAGAGAAAGAGAAAACTTGTTTCTTCAAAGTACACTATAACAACTTGTTAATTCTAATAAAATCAGAAAATTAATTAAGTGTCGTGTGAAAAAAAATATATAAGATTCAATATAATTTCATATTTCTCTCTCAATATACACGTGCAACAGAAAAATAAAACAATAAATAAAAATAAAATCTTGTAGTATGTACACTTCATTAAGTTTCCTTTTTTTACTTTTCAAAGAAAATTATTTCTCATTTAGCATAATATATTATCCATACACGCGCACACACACACACACACACACATTTCTTTTATTACATAATACATAAGTTATTATAAATACATTAATAAAAAACATTATTAAAAATATTATAAATACATTATTAGAAAAGACCCAAAATACAGCACTTATATAGTTTTGTTCATACTGTGCAAATGCATTCAATCAAATAGTTGAGTGTCGTCAAGTAAAATAATAATAATAAAATCCTAGATCAACGTTAAAAAGTGGAAACAGACGATCATATGTTGCTTAAACATCAAAGGATCAACTCTCGTTCGATCGTTCAACGGATTGAAACGTCATTCGATTTACAACGCTATTTAATAGTGTTATAGTTGTTCCACAACAGACGAAATGTTCTTGATATTTTCTTCTAAACGGAGAAATATTTAATCGTACATATCTGCACATCCAATTTAATTTTAACATGTCACTCAATATCGCGTCAAAGGTTTTCGAGTTTATAGCTCTTGCAGGAACGGAAAAGAGGATGTTTCACGGTTCGCTGACGATTCGGAAAGATGTGCTGTTTCATCACGCAGTATGCGGGGAAAGAGAGAAAGTTTCATCGAGCTAAAGTGCGTGACGGAGAAATACACTCGGGACTCTTTCGCGCGATTTGCCACAACGAGATGCATGTACGTCGCACTTTCGCGTTTCCCAAAAAAATTACAAAGTTTTACCAATCAGCTAAGAAAATTGTTATAAATGCGCACAATGTCGTATATGTGACAATTGAGATACATTGACATACTTTCTCATATTTTGAGAATAATCAAAGAGATTCCAATATAGAACAATCTTTGTTTTATATGAAAGAAAAGAGAATCTTTTTGAGAATCTTAATCTACATTAATTTAAAAAAAAAAAATAATCTCATAGAGAAACAAGATGTAGCGCATGAATGAATTAGCGCATTATAATGTGAACGTATTGCGTATCTTTTAAATCAATTAAGTATACAAAAAATGTAATAAAATGTAATTGTGTGTGATTTATCAGCATAAATTTGTTATAATTAATTCATCTAGTTATGTTGTTTGACGCGACAATGGAAGCGTTTCAGTGCGGTGCATTATTTATTTAAACATTAGCTTGCGTTTACATCACCCGCATAAATCAGACAAAGCTTTTTCCACGGCTACCTGCATATTTTTTGCTCGGATTCAATTCCAGCTACTCATATTTAATTCACACGGAGTTTCAAACAGTCGATTAAAAAAGAAAAAACACACACACAGGCGACCATGTGACATCTATCGATAAATGAGAAACGCGCGTCATAACTCTTAAATTATAGTAATTCTCGAGAAGACAATTTATAGATCAAATAAGCGTCTCGCTGTACAACAGTATGTATCTACTTGCAAATCTAAATAGGATAGTGCAATCGGTGTATGCAAATCGGAAAGGCGCATGCCAACTCTTCTTGATGTACGATTCAATTTTCAAGAAACTTATCCACCAATTCAATTTTTATTTTTGTCACGTAATATGATTGATGATAAATATTACAACGTAATCAAATATCCAATCATTATCGGAAAGAGTACAATTCGATTTTACTTAAAAAATCTTCTTACATTTTTCGCTGCTTTCCTATATATCTAATTACAGTTTAATCGTATTTTCTTTTATGCAACAATTTTCATCGTATATACATTTTACAATTATTTGGACTAGCTCTAACAACATTGAGCGGCCGTTGAAATGTTTCCTCGTCCATGTGGAAATTAAACGTGATGCACGCGGAACGGTTTGGGAGATGGCGGATTGTATAAAGTAGCGTGCTCGTTACTTGTTGCTTTTCTTTTCGCGGCGCTTAAATGGCTCGCGTTTCCTCATTGAAAAACACACAGTAATTGCGTCGCGGCCGCTTTCATACAAAAAAGAAAAAGAAAATCGCGTCTAGTCAGGGAAAGTGTGTGTGTTTATACATGTAAAATTTGCATGAAATTTGCGAGTGAAGAAAATGTTTCATACTGCTATGGCAACGAGTTTCGAATGCCAATTTGAAAGTTTTGAATCGATCAACAATCTGTTGTTTGATTCAAAACTATATCGATCTGATTCTTCTTTCAAAATGTGAACCAATTTTTATTGTAATAGCATACTAATAAATTGTGAAACCGAAGTTAATTTAACTTTTTATATAAGTGTATTTCTACAAACTCTAAATAGGGATAAAATCTAATTAATATAAAAGTTTACTTTTTTAAGCAAGTTCGAAACAAGTTTGAGATAAGAGAAGCATCGCTCACATATACTAGCGCGCGTCGTATAATCTATTACAGCGTGGGTATGTATACTGGCAATAGATTTTTTGTTTTTTTTTTTTTTTTTTATTTACTCCACTGTTTCAATTCAATTTCCGTTGACGGTAGGCAATCACCGGCTTTCTCTCGTTTGTTATTTACGCTCAAAACGCTTAATCGCCTTTAGGAAAGAGAAAATCCTCGATATCAGCTTTCATACTCAAGATTGCCTCAAATTCGGAGAATCTGTGACGCAAATAATCTCGCAAATAATCTTTTCAGTTTTGTGTTATAGATTTATTTCAAGCTAGAGAGTTTTTTTGTTACATTATAACAAAATAACGGAAGAAAGATTCTTCACATAAAAAAAAACATATATATAAAGTAAGAATATAATAATAATGTGTAACACAAAGAAAAATCCCATCTTTTTTATGCTGCAGCAAATAGAACAAGTGATAAAGAAGAAAAACTTTTTTTGTGTAACTGCATTTAATATGGAAATCAAAAATCTTTATCAAGTACATATAAATCAAGTTCTATTTTTTCGCGCGAGTTCTACTTTTGAAGAGCAATGCACGTTGATAAATAAACAATGCTTTCTGAAACGGCCATTTTCTCCGACGATATAAAGAAGAAAACCGATGAATACTTTCCGAGGACGCGAATAGGTTGCGTATTCTAGTTGCGTGCATTTTCCCAGTCAATGTCCGTGAACAATATCTGCCTATGTACTATTTCAGATTGACGAAAAGCCGATATGTAGCGCTTGTGCTAGTTCGTAGTACTGTTAACTAACAGTAAATGCACTAACGATGCTCAACGTATCATAACTACATCCGCACACACGCGATTACAAATTGATTGACACTGACAATATTTGCAAAAATATATATAATTCTCTAAAATTTTGGATGTAACTCAATTTAAGTGACTTATCTTCTCAAAAGAGTCAATAAAATGACGAAAATTTTAGTTTTGTATCGATTTTTTTTTTTTTTTTTTTTTTTTTTCAAAATTTCTTCTATTCAATTGTCTTTTATTTTTTACGGAAATATTATTCCAAATTTATATTATAACATGAGCTTATTACAACTCTTGCAGAGTAAAGCATTTTAAAAAGTGGATGATAAAATATCCAGAAACGTATTATCTGAACTTTATCGTGCCTCAGGAAAATTCTAGTAGATTTTGGTGTTTTCTGGAGAAGGATTGAAAACAGAACGAAATAAACGAGCAACTCGTCGCTGCTATCGAAATGGGACAGAGAGCTTCGCTCGTGACACGCAGTGAGTCACACGACGACGGTGAAAGAAACGAAGCGGAAACGATTGCTGGCTACGTGACAAGTTTCGCCTACTATATTGAAAACGAAAAAAATAAGAAGAAATCGAGAAAGACAGATCGAACATAGAGAGGTAGTTCGCGTACGAAGAAAGACGAGTGAGAGGAATGGCGGCGACAGCGGCGCCGAGTGGAAGAGTCGGAACGACCCGTGGTCGGTCCAGGGATGATCCCGGCTATGTCTATTTATATGAGAGGAGCTAGGGAAGCGAACGCGCGCACAACCTGTTGGCCGTATGCTCGAGCTGTGTGTACAGTAGTGGTGCGCGTCATCGTTCTACATCGCGTTCTCGATACCACGTTCGAGCTGGTTGGTTGGCCGGCTAGATGGTAGCTGGCTGGCGCTTTCTCTCTCTCTCTCTCTCTCTCTCTCTCTCTCTCTCTCTCTCTCTCTCGAACTCTGTCGACGGTTAGCGTCGCGGTCAGAGAAAACTGGGTCAGCTACCGGTGCGTAACTGGGCTACTCACCAGCGAGTTGCGTCCTTATCAATATCAGACTCTTGTCCTAGACGAGCTTCTCTCGCCGTGAGTCAACATAAGACGTACTAAGATCAGATACTTTGTATCTCCTTTGTGCAATTTAGTACGTCAGTTCTGATAATACGCTAAAGAGAAACGAAAAGAACGGGATATTTCTAAGCGGAATATTGGTTCTGCAAATTCTACACTGGGTTCTGGAGTAATTTCTTTTTGCTTGTTTTTAACACTTTATATTATGATAGAATACTTTGGTTTCTGAGTGAACAATAATAATAATAATAATAATAATTTTTATCATCAGTTAATTGTTTTCTTGTTTGTCAAAATATATTGTTGTCCGTTAATTTTTCTCAAAAAACGTTTTAATATACTTTCTTCTCTGAATTTATTCAGCCAGCAATCTAGCATTCAATTCAGTATCGCGCAATTAATGTGACAAGGACTCACTTTCTTTTATAAAATAACTTACCAGAATCAGAATTTGGAATATAGAAGAATGTGGATTATGGAAGCGGATTTAGCGCGGTGAGTTTATTTAACACTATTGTATCATTTTTATATCAATTGGTTACATTCCAGCACGGATCCATGAATATCCGAGCAGCTTCGTAATCTCAAGGCATCCAATATTAGGAGTAGGCAATTATATTACAACGCTTTCGACAGTTGCGCGCGGTCAGAGCATGTTATCATTTTAATTTCTATTTTCATACCGACTACCTCGTATCGGTAAAAATAACAATGAAGGACGTGGACTGACCTTCATCACTTTAATAACATCTAATACTCTTGTGATCCAAAATATTCACGTTTTGTTACGTCGATTTCACCCCTCTATTCTCATCTATTCTCCTACGTTTTATTAATTCAAAGAGCATTTCATCCGCACAGGAGATTGTCCCTGATATTATTAGACATATATCTTGCTATACTATTCAAAAAGTGCTTTAAACAAAAAAAAAGTTAAAAATTTTCTTATTAAAAAATTGAAACGCAAATTTTTTATATTTTAGACGAATATTAAATTTGTTATATAAGTATTTTAGAGAAGTGTGTGAATTATACACATATACCTACATATATACATATATAAGCTTGCTCATAATTGCCGATATTATTTACAACAATTACATTCTTTATATGCGTCCGATGATATGCGCGTAATTTGAGATTTCAACAATGCTGGATATTCGAATTACCAACGAAGGATCAAACGGAGAATAAATTTTTTTATCAATCAAAATGATCAAATTACTCTTGTATCCGCTTGATCGCGTTGCTCGCACAAGTTACAAGAATCAGTTGCAAACTGCACAAACGCAGGTGTCTCGCTACAAACGAGAGATTCGTGTGTGATGAATTTAAATACCAGTCGCGTTTATATCGCGAATGCGTTTCGTATTCGGTTCGCAAATGAATAATGTCGCGCACACATGAATATATATTACACGTACCTATATATATGTCAATTGCATGTATGCCGTCGGCAAGTTTTATTAAATGCTTTCCGATATAAAACGGCACCGTGTGCACAGTTTAGCACAAAATTCTACGTTTCGAGTAGCAATAAAATGCGCATGAGCTCCACCGTACAATTTTGCGTTATTATCATTTGGCATTGCTCTTCGCGTACTCCGCTAATTAAAATGTCCACTTTTGCAACGAAAGGCAAGCACTAACGTTGATGTCAAGCAGAGAGAAAGAGAAAAAGGGAAGAGTCGTTCTACGACGATGACTGCAAAACTTTTGAGCAAAGATGAACTTCTCGCGACACGAAATACCGCGAACTTCTTCTAAAGATTCCCGATTTGAACAAAGATAAAATCGTCGGCGAATAAACTTGAGCGCAAGTAGAGTGTAGTGAACGCGTAAAGTTTCGAAATACTGTCTCACAGAACTTCACGGATCTTCTAATAAATGAACACATAAATCAGAGAGTTTGGAGAATACTTAATAATTGTAACATACGAGAGTCATCTGGAACATGCTTACTCGTGTGGTTGATATTGGCTATTGCAACGTTTGCCGCAAATTCGTAACCAACTATCCGGGAATATTTTAGTTTTCGCAAATTCTGTGTTGCAATAGCGAACACGTAACATATAAATGTGTGTGTGTATTTTATTTGAAAATTATTTGAAATAATTATAAGCAACATGTGTATTATATTATAAATCCGTATATAATAAAATAATATTTTTGTACAGCTCTCTCTTTGTTTCTCCTATAATTTTTTTATTGCAAAATGTTTATTTTAGCGAAACAACCATAATTTTAAAAATATCGTCATTAAATATCGCCAATATCTATCTAGAACATTCGCTCGTTGAGTTGTATTCGGCAAATATGCATTTAACATGAGATTTGGATATTTCCGATTAATCCGCATTACGTCAGCTTTACGCGGCGGAAATAAAAAAGACACAAATCTATATATAAGTATCGACGTAGCGGAAACAAATGGAGATTAAACCGTGACACGTAGACGTGTTGAGAGAGAGAAAGAGAAAGAGACACGTGTAAGCCGAATTCAATCTCACATTACACAAACAAACATATACAAAAGATGCGCGTACATAAATATAATACGTGCCATAAAATCCTTTATAATTAATTTAATATACACACATATTTGCTAATACTGGAAAATAGTAGCAAAGATCTGACATGACGCAGTTGCATCCGACGTGACGCAGTAGTCAAATCAACGATTTGATCTAAACTACTACTAATTCTTTTTTCAGTTGCTAATAGGAAAGACGCAGTGGTGAAACACAATTTTGGAGACACAATCACACAGCTGTAAATTTAAACTGACTTGTACGATTAATGTCGATTTGCTGGTAATTAAAAAAAAAAGCTAAGTAAATTTTGTCTGATAATCAAGTAAAATAATCGACAATAGAGATGCTGATCTTTCCGAATGAACAGAAAGCAATGAAAAAACGGTTATACTAGGCGAACACAAAACTGTTTCGCGTTGTTTAGCAAGATTTTGAGATAATCGCTGCGGAAAATTCGCAATTTTCTCACCGACGATAGTGGCTCTGTATTGTTCGATTGAATACACGACGAAGCTATTGGCCGATATTGTATTTGCGCCATCGGCAGTATATGGAAGAGCAGTAGGCACGACTATGCTCTTTCTTACACGATCGAAGCTCGCGCAAAACCTGACCGAGAACGACGAAAAGAGGGGCAGATCACCTGGACAGATCACAGAGGTCCTATACAATGGCGCTATTGTGTCGGGAACTCCATTAGACGCATCGGAAGAATTTGCTGTGTTACAAAAACAACAGGAGAGCTAGCGAGTAAGCGGCCTAGTGAAAACAAGGACTAAAGGAAAAAACAACGAGCAAACATCATTTACAAAGATTTTCACTTTTAGTGCTACTCGACGATTTATTGTACACGTACAATGAATTGCCTGTCTCGACCTGAAATTGATTTGATTAATCTCGGAGGATAAAAGCCAAACAAGATAGCCAAATTTTTTTTCAAGACATAAACACAAATTCGGGCAAATAAAACTATAATCGTCAGTAGTGAATCGCATTGAGATAATCCGCGTATATATATATATATATATACGTTTCTGTTTCAATTCTTTCGTTTTTGTTGAACATTAATCGAAAGCGCGCTTTGCGCGCAAGGCTCTCGTCAATATAGCGCAGCTAGACTTATATACGTAAGAAAGAAGAAATTTTGTGAGTGTAGAGGGCACATATATATAAATACAATGTTGCGCCGCTTTTCAATCAGTTAGTGACTATCAAATGGATTTTCTCGTTTTCTTATTTTTTACTCGAACACGCTCTCTGTCGCGATTTTACATATTAGTCAGATAGAGATTATAGAAAACTGCTCTATTTTTTAATTTTACTTCTTATCTTTGCGACTATACAATATTTGAATATATAGAAAAAAATATTTTCACAAAATTTTTATTTTATTATTTGATGAGCGCATTTTATACTTCAGATATATGCTATATTTTCTCTATATACACAAGAAAATCAGTACAAAAATCAAGAATATAACGACTGGCAAATTGTAGGTTCGATTATCTACGGATCTATATTACGATTCCCTTAGGCGAAATATTCGTGGTGATAAAAGTAGTCGTGAGAATAATTTTTTTGTGATTGTGCTTTCCTTAGGGCGACCTATGGGGATACCAATCTGTGGTAGTCGATATTCGCTTAACTTTGTTCCGCTCGGAAACCCTTCGAAGGATTCTTGCAAAGATCTCTCATTCCTCAAGTTCTTTCTCTTCTCCGGCAGAATGTGATAGCAATTGCCTTGTTGAATCCTTGGTGAAATCACGCGTGGCATACTAAAATCTCCCTCTGTTATATTCCATTTCAATTGGATCTCTACGTGAAATTTTGAAAATTTCGTTATTTATCGGAAAAGCGATACATAGCGAAAATCAAATAGAAAGATTATAATTTTACATTTTTGTTTACAAAATACACAGTTAAAAAAGATTATACATTTGTCGTATTTTATGTATAAACATTTAATAGTAAACTTCGAAATCTGTTTTTATTAAGTTCTTTTCTCTCAGCGCGATAAAATTTTTAGTTTTTTTTAAATAGCTTTTTTGTAATTACATTTATCGATAAATAATTTACATGATGTAACATGCTACAAAAAGAGTAGATATGCTTCACGTGAAATCAGTAAATATAAAAGATGCGCTTAATAATAACTTTGAAGTTATCATGCACGTATTGTACACTTGGACGCGATCTCAAGTAACAGATATTTAAATATCTGCAAGTATACTGAAAACGACTTTTTCCTTTTTCTCTCCCTATATATATATATATATATCTCAACAGGTGGCAGTGACGGATTTCGTGAAAAAAGTAGTGGCGCTATTTTGGACTTCTCAAAATTGAAGTGTAGCCAACAATTACTTTAAGACTGGCAACTTACTGCTGCTTTGCACGAATATGCGATTAAAAATTTATGAAGATTTGAAGTAAAATTTAACAACTGAATAATCTCGTAAAAAAATAGAAACTTATAAATCGACAAAGGGAGACGTCTAGCACAAATGCTTAAAAGAGAGATTTGATAGACAATTGTACGAAAATCAATCGTAACAATTGAAAACAAAAATTCTTCTTCCGAAACAAAGACGCATGACAATTAAAATGTACAAAAGAAAAACATTGAGAAATAAGAGGACAAGAAAAAAAAATAGATCGCACGATATCTTTGACAACTTATAAGACGATATAAGAAACAAATATGTTTAAGAAAGAAAACCGAAAGATCAATATAATAATCGAGGGAACGGAATACAAAGAAACACAAGAGTAGATTTCTATTCCCACATATGTATGATATTGATATATTGTTTATCGTATGAATTGGAGTTCTTATATTTACTTCGTATATTTGTTATATCTTATTCTTATTTTTGTTTCTCGACGAGGAATTGAAACGCGGAAGAGGCAACTCGGATAGAAGGAAACCCGATTTTCTCGAGGCTCACCGAATCGACCCCGGGTTATTTTCGGAAAGTTGATACCAAGCGCTTGGATATTTCGACGGGGATGTACAAGAAGGATAGAAACTCAGCGGAATTTGATCGGTTTCAAGTGCCGCGGGCCCAAAGCCACGCGTCTAATTCGATATCGATAACTTTGTGGAACGCCTAAAGGGCTGTGTCGGTTGGATACACAGAAGGATGAAAGAAAATAAAGACAGCAATTTGCAGTCATAAACGTTTGAGAAGACAAAAACCGTGTGATTATCTATAAACCATAACGTCTCGGTGCGATAAACTTTGGATTATGTCCGAACATAAATTGGGATAATCAATAATTTCTTGTCCATCCTCGGTCGACATAATGAGTTTGAAATTTTCGTAAATCATGTGCCTCCAGGTTCGGTTCATCTTTCTGTCAAAACTAGATAAAAAATACATGTTGGTATAAATGTTCGTAGAATAAATTTGTATTAAATTTGTAATGAAACAAAAGATAAGATCTGAAAGATCTGAATAAATGTGCGTTTTAAACATCTCAACGAAATTTACGTGTTTTACGGCAAGATAACGATCCAATTCAAGTAATGTTGAAAGAAAGAAAGTGAAAAATTGATATAAAAGTTATATATATGTATATAATGTAGATTTTGATTAGGTTAGGTTAGGTTAAGAGGATGCTGAACCGTCCTGTTATACCGACGGAATATGTCATTTTAGTAGAACCAACTAATCTCATTATTTATTGAATCAAATCA
>QVOA01002976.1:0-13874 GCA_014825685.1 Pseudomyrmex cubaensis
AAAGATACGGACCCATGAACCTTGTCGGGTTACGCTAACCCCATGTGGGTTGTACGGGAGTTTTTGGAGGTGTGGGTCCTGAGGGTTAATTATTGTATATGTTATTTTTACATCACACCTAAAACATCAAAATAACAAATATAAATATAAAATATTGTGTCAGTTATTGTATAGTTTGCCAATAAAAAGTAACAAATGAAATAATTTTACTTAAAATTTGTGAGTGGACCTTCTGGAACATGTAAAAAATGTTAAAATTAACATTTTCTCTTTTCTTTTCTCTTTAACATTTTCGCTTACAAGATGTCGTTACACCTGTAAGCGAAGAAAATATCACAAAACAGCCGATTAACTTGTTTCAAAAATTCGTTCCAAAAAGAGCTTTTTTGTGTTATGTTAAGCGGTTACGTCAATTTTATTCGCGCGACGACAGGATGAAACGCACGCAAAAATGAGCGTCGCGACCGTTGGACAGTAGCGAGGGAGAAAACCACCAAAAAGATGAATTTCTCTGCGAGGTTACAGTGCACGAAACTACCCGCTCTGAGTATAATTAGACCGCTAGTATCTCTAATTAAGCAGTTGCGGCGTAGCATATTTTTTTTTTTTTTAAGTAGCTACGTAATGACGCCGCGTAACAACTCCGTCGTCGTTTCCGCCCCGGTGTGCGAGCGCGACGATACGTACTATGCGCGCGCGCACACGACGACGAAAGAGGAAAATTCGAGAGTTCCCGGAAAGCGTTGGAAACTGAAATGGAAACTAATATACGGCAGATGCAGCCGTGATTCAACAGTGCACCGGTGGCAACATATCGCGCCATCCTGTTCTCGCTGGTTTTCGGAAAGTTACCATCCGTCCCCCGATTCCACCACCACCACCATTACCGCCGCCGCCCGCATGCACACACTTAATTCTTTGTTCAAACTCTTGCCGATTGTTTTCCTGAAAATGGTGGAAACACGCCGAATCATATAAGTGACAAATTCAAACGAGTACATAAAGGTATTAAAATTAAAACCCCTGAAAAAACAATTTATATCGCAATTTATGTATTTTATTTACATCGATATTTCGTGTAAAACCAAAACTAAACATGAAATATTCTTCCAAAGCCGTACGTTACTACGTTATTACGTCGCCGAATTATTAATGAAAGTAGAAGTATGTAAATCTCTCGCTAATAACGCGCACATATAAAATGTATTTTACAATATTGCGGCGCGCGCGAGAAAGTTTCCAATATAACATATTGATGGATGACGTGAGCCGATAAAAGCTAATTCATGCGACCAACACAAAGTAAAAAATTCCGTTAAGCGCGTTACGGCTCTTTTTATTCCATATCCCCACACTTTTGTCATTATAGTTAGACCGACGTTACTTTCGGTCATTAGGGCGAATCTGATTAATCGGAGATACAATGCGACGGCGCGGCGGTAGCGCCGATAAATAGAGCAGCGAAATGAACGCGCGCCGCGGCACGTACGTATGTACATCTCGCGCGAAAAGCTCTCCGGATCTATAGCTGTAATAAATTCGTGAAAAACTCGCGGTAAAATAGTCATGAAATAGGCGCGATACGCGGTTATCAAGCCCGCGCGGTCGATTTATAAAGTGAGTGGGTGGATGGTCGGCTAATTTGTCCCGCGAAAGGGCAGCTTCGGCTTTCAATTTCTGCCATCGCCGCTTTACACAAATGTGCATTAAGTGCGATAATGCAGCTTTTAAAACTGTATGTATCTCGCGGATTTAATACAATGAGCTTCATGGCGTGTTACAATCGCATTATTTGAAATTACGAAGTAATGCGGTATGATATCCGCGAAACCGGCATAAAATTTAACAGAAAATGGCCCGTGACACAATAATACGCTTGTTTAATTTCAGAAATAATGTAGCGTGTATTTTCGCTCTCATTTCGAGCACGAGATGCGAACATTTGACGCGAATAAACCAAAAATAATAAAAAATAACTTTGCCCCCGGGGTGTGTGTGTGTGTGTGTGTGTGTGTGAGTTACACTAAATTTTCTAGTCTAGAGAAGCGGTAAACAGTTTCGGTCTCTCACCATGAACCACGTAATCTTTTTAGCTTCCTCTAAGTTGGAAGTACTAATTGAGAAACTCGCTGCTACGTCACTGAGCTCAGCCATTTAACAAAAGTTACGGAATTTCGCTGCTTCAAAAAGCCGCATGTCCGTATCAAGTTCCTCGATTTAACAGCGATCCAAGTTGTAAGCTCAAGATTAGGTTAGGTTAGGTTAAAGCGCATAGAAAATCATCTCTAATGTTGTCGACGCGTTTCGCAACAACATTCAATGTAATTATGGATTTGAACGAATCTACGTATTAGATGTAATTTCCTCCAGGCACATTTGCTTATTTCCTATTGCCGTCTGTGTGTGTGTTGCCGCAAGATTCTCATGAATATATAATATTATAAACAAGTTATATTAACACCTCAGAAGAACATTTCGTACGGCAAATTTGTTCATGTTAATTGCGCAATTATCGTGAAATGAAATTCTCACGGGGCAGATTTATTCGTCGAATTTCGTTGACGAGAGCGCCGGCGTTACGCGTACTTACACACACGTTATTAATAAATTATCAAGTATGCCGTGCGCACCGTACACACACACAAACACGACCGTGCCATTAGGCAGATGGTAACGATTGCAAATTAGCGGCTAATAATTATCCCGCAGGCACAAACCGATACCCCCGACGCTTCATTCGCAAAGTTATTCGCGTGTTACGAACGCCACCTCATCAATCGTAAGGGATGAGCGCGACGAGGGATGACCAAATGCCACCCCTCCTTCCAGTCCGGAATAATTCCATATTAATTATGCGCCGCGAATTACACGTATCTGTCGTAGATATCGCTAACGTAGCATCAGTTACGTAAACAGATTGTCGTTAATTTACGGTTATTTTCTCGTAAATTCGCATCGAACGAGATTTCCCCTCTAATTCAGCCGCGCGCGATGCAGAATAAGCGCGTGACGGATCAATCCGGTGGGGATTCGCTTCGAAAAGCTCGCAACGAATGGTAATTCGCAGCAAAATGAAGAGGAAAATCTGCCGTTGGTTTCGGTGCAAGACGGATTTTCGATTATCACAAAATCGCGAATTCAGTTACGCGACTGCATGCGCGTCGTAATGCACGTTGCACCGACCCGAAACTTTGACTTCTTGCATCCTAATGTTTAAAACATGGAGCTCAGCCACGTCTTATCCTGCCCGCGATCACACTTCCGAAGCACAACTTTTGGACCGTTTCTATTTGTTCTCGAGAAATTTGACAAAAAATTGCGTGGCAAAACTCACGAGACAATTTGAATTTTCTGTTCGACTCTTCCAAAAACAGATTAAACGTACATACATGTAAAATGCAAAGTTAATTGCGCGGCATGAATTTTGAGATGTGTATAATTACATTAAATATAATGATATATTATGTATAATTAATTTTGTGGATGTTGTAAATTAACTATTTGGATATTTATAATATATGTATAATCAAATCTATAGGCATATTATATATCAAATCTATAGGCTGATTCACGGATCGATGCGATACTTGGAAAAATCTTGTAAAATATTCTACGCGGAAAACATCGTACAAATACTTAAGTGATAAATAGCAGCACACACACATACACAAAACAATTTTTTGAAATTTAATAATCTTATATTTGACTTAATTTATTGTATTCAAACAACATAATCTTTCACCAAACACTAATTTTGTTAAGTGATGAAATTTTCATATTATTTGATGAAAACATTACGATTGTTTAAAAGAATTTGTTTTTACTAAATAATATTTTTTAAATTAATTGGAAAGGAAAAATGGGTATCTTCACATATGTGATGCAAACCTAGCATCCTATATAAATTTAAGAATTGTAAATTTCAATTCAAAAAATAATGTGTAAGAATTTACACTCTTAAAAATATAAATAAATTTAAATATATTTATTTTGCAAAACATCTAGCGATCGGCTCTTTTACCTGCGAAATTTCACTGCTAGGAAATATTATTTTATTTGATGACAACTTATAGCACACGAGTACTTATTATTTCTCAAACTCGATCGGATGCAAGCGATAATTTGACAATTATTTGATTTCCAAATCACGATTGATCAATTCTCTTCAAGCATTTAATTACAATTGTAGTATAAACATATGCCGCAAGATTTACATTAAAATATTAGTTTAGCATTAACTCTCGGTAAGAGTCTGTCAACTGAACGGTAATTAAAGCTTGTCAAAAGTTTCAGATTCGAGTTTTAGTCAAGATTTCTAACAACGGTTTTTTCTCTACGAGTTAGTTTTAAGATAAGTTGGGATACACTAAAAAGCTTACTCGAAGATATTAAATATAAATGATAAAAGATAAAAGATAAATGATAAATGATAAATGATAAAAGATATTAAATATAAATGTGTATTTTTCATAATAATTATAAAAGCAGTAATTTTCAATTAAACATTGCATTTAAATCAAAGATATAAAAAAAAGTCAAACAATCGGAATGTTTGCTTCAAAATCCAGTTTGTTTGGACTATATTAATGAAATAATTTGTTTGGATTTAACAAAATTTATTAACGAATTAACAAAGAAATTAAAGGCTCGTACATTTTAAAACCGGCAATAATATTAATATAAGGTAATAAGAGCCGATTTCTGGATGTTTTGCGAAATAAATATATTTAAATATATATTCATATTTTAGTGTAAATTCTTACACATTATTTTCGAGTTAAAATTTTCAATTCTTAAATCCATACATGCTAGGTTTGCATCACGTATATGAGAATATCCATTTTCCTTTCTCAATCAATTTAGAAATTATATTGCAAAACAAATTTATTACCTGAGAAATTTCATTGCTAGTTTTAAACTGTATGAGCCTTCAATTTCTTCATCAATTCGTTAAGAAACACGCCGGTGAAAGATGGCGTTATTCACAGAACATTACAGATATTGCGAGAAAAACATCAAGTGCCTCGGTGGCCGAATAGAGCAGGCGTTGGCACGGAAAGCCGAAGATTCCAGGTTTGACTTCTGGCTGATGTGTTTTTTACGCAATATAATTTCTAAATTAATTGGGAATGGAAAATGAGTATTCTCATATACGTGATGCAACCCTAGCATTCTATATGGATTTTAGAATTGAAAATTTCAATTCGAAAATAATATGTAAGAATTTACACTCCTAAAACATGAATATATATTTATTCCGCAAAACAGACATCTAACGATTGACTCTTATTATCTGCAAAATTTATTAAATCTAAAGAAACCTTTCTCTCTGTGACACACACACACACACACACACACAAAGGTCAAATATATTCTCCGGTCTTATTTTTAATCTCGATTTTAGATCTCTTTTTGATAAAGAACAAAACCATTTGTTATGAAAAACTATAAAAACATAGAATGTGACAAATGACGTAATCATAAAATAAATACCAATCTTATTATATATCAAATATAAAACAAAAATCGTATACGAAAGATATGAAAGTATTTGTGTGACAAACAGCAATGAAGATTAAATCGTCCCGAAAAGAAGATTGATTGTTTCGTTAATTATCATTCGTTACACAGTGACAGCTGATTGCTCTTTTAAAGCTCTTTTCACGTTGATTTAAAATCCAACAGCAATACAAAACTATTTTCTGTAGATATATATATACGTACGGCAAAGTTGAATTGAATCGTGTCGTAGTCGTAGTCGTTACCTACCCTGGCTGGCGGTAACTGTGTCACAGAGTGGTAACTCCGCGTGCATATAATTAAGAGATTAGAGGGCAAATTGAGGGAATTGCCACTCGGGAGATGCTGCATGTCGCTCGCGTTTAGCCTCATCTTTCCTGATGTCTGAAGGCGTAGTCCCGCAATAATTGGCGTAATCAGACTTAACGATATTATGTATAAAGTCGATATCTCGTTCCCGTTGCATCAGTGTGACTTGACATCTACGCACTCTTTGATTCATGGAGCAAATTTCCGGCCCATAAATCAAGGATCATTGTGACGCGTGAATTAGTTGCGACCCGGCCGCTCGTATAATTTATCTAGCACGTAAAATCGTTTACATATAGATAACAGTTGTCAGGCATTTTACGTCCGTATGTGCGTTTCGCGCTCTGCTACTACGGTTCGCGATTAAACGAATATATCGTGGGATTTGTGAAAAACCACTCAGTTATATATGGCCGGTCGCTCGATGTGTGACAATATTTATTTATATTGTCTGACTGGCGCTATTGCCGAAACAAGTGCCAATTTGTTGGAGAATTAGCATATTTGTTAATAATGGTACAAAAAAAAAAAGAAAACCAACTCAATTATCTGGCCGCGTAATCAGCGCGTGATTGAGACTCTCTGTAACTTTCAAACGCACCCTTATAAAAATTAAATTAATTTCGTATCCATAATCTATTTCGTACGTACAATCGTTGATTTCATCTTTGTGTCGTGAATACACAGTAAAAAAAGAAAATGTTAGTTTTAATTTGAGTGGGACATTTTTTTTTACACGTCTCAGAAAGTTTACTCTACATTTTAAGTTAATTAATTCATTTGTCATGTAATACTTATTGACAAATTAGTAATATTAAGTAACTGACACAAATTTCACATTTATATGTTATTTTAGCTTTAAATGTGAAAATACATAGTATAAAATAATTAAAAACTATTTATAATAAAACGTGGCCCCTACTGGCTGAGGTGTTTTTTTTCGCAATATTAATTTATTAATTTAGATAGGGGAGTAAAACGGGGATTTCTCATATACGTGATGCAAATCCAGCATCCTACATGAATTACGAATTGAAAATTTCAATTCAAATATTCAGTGGTATAATTTACACTGAAAATTTAAATATATACATATATATATAATTTATTTATTTATTCATTCTTTCCGCAAAAACATCCTGCGTCGGCTCTTATTGGCTATTTGATTCTTAGTTTAATTATTTACGTAAATTAATTTCTTTTGAATTACAAATTATTGTACGTAATTCAAAAGAAATTACTTTATTCTTTGTGTTAAATTAATACATGATATAATAATTATTTTAACTTTGAGTTTAGTAAAGTTGATTATTTTGTCAATCATCAAAGTTCTTATGATTATTTTAAGATTTACTTTAACTTTTCTCAGAATGTTGAATTGACTTTTGAGACATATAGATTAATCGAAATACTTGTCAAGCATCCAAGATAATTTTTTTTCTGAAATTGAAATTCAGTTCAAACTGTTACATGTAATAATTTACATGTTTAAATAAATAAAATATATTATTCACATTACCATCTAGCACGCTCACATTAACCGAACATATTCCTTCTCTAGTTTGATACTATATGAGCCTTATTCGTTTCCTAATTGTGTTAAAAGCACTCAAAATAACATTTCTCTAACACGTGAAAATATTATAAAAATAATAACATGCATCAGTTGCATGTTAAATTTACATTGAAGTAATAATCGAAACGGGGCAACAACACAAGAAAAGTTCAAATTATGATGGACGCACGATTTTTTCTGTGTACATAATAAAGTGAAATAATATTGTGTGCATACTTGCATAAACATCTTTTTGACATTGTTTCATATCGGCTTAAAAAAAAATCTGATTACATATAACTTCGATCGTAATGCTCGAAATGCTTCGAACAATATGTCCAGATACTAGATGACGTCGATTAATCAGCGGCGCGAGATCGTAAAGTTAGTAGAACTCGTCATAGGTGCTAACGTGCGCGAAAAGAAAGGGGAGAGCGAAAAAGAACAAGATGAATTAAGGCGGGAAAAGAATGGACACTGCATTTGCGCGGAGCGACGAATAGCCGTAGAAAGAAAGCACGTAATTACCCTCGTAAATCTATCGGATGTTTTCGAAGGAAGAAAAGATATCGGACGTTTCGGGCGATGGCACTTTATCGATAGTCATCCGCGTTTGATCTCTCCCGCTCGTAAATTCTTATTATAATTGGCAGCTGAACGGAAATCGCGATGATCGCTATTGCGGTGGCCCCCAGCTAGTTTGAAAAGTTGCCGCCATCTCCATAAATCGCGCGAGACGATCAACACGCTAGGTTGGATCGACCGACGTACGGTGGAAAATTTCACCCGAGCCAGGTAAAAGAGATGCAAAAACACGGAGAGATGGGGAAGAAAGTGGCTTCGTCGGATAACGCGAGAACATTTGGCTTCAAAGGTTCGACGTTGCGATCGGTAAAAAGCTGCTCGAGTGGATCGAGCTTCTGAAATAGATTTAGGTCGTCTTTCAGGATGTAGCGGATTAGCTGTGCATCGCATCGGAAAACGTCATTGCGCCGGATTGAAGGTAAATTTGCAGGAAACGTTCGCACGCCCTCCCCCGTGTAACGGGCGCGATATTCGCACGCGCCCGGGCACGCAATATATATATGTCTGATGTGTATGTATATGTAAAACTTAATCTTGATTATCTCGTTTCGGATATCTTTGCCGTCTTTCGCCATAAATTGTGCAAAATCTGTGCAAAATGAGGTCACGAACTGCAGGGGAAAGCGCACCTATCTGCATTTCGCCGGGAACAATTCTTCCGTAGCCATAATTCAGCGCTGCCAGCGGGAAAAAAAGCGGACAAGCCGTAATTTTCACTCTTTCGTGAAATAGATTCGAATATTCGAAAATTAATGCAAGATATTTTATATTCGCAACAGTCGCCGCGCGATGAAATACGAGTTAGACGGCTTGTGCGCGTCGCGACAAAAGCTGTGCGCGAAAATCTTGGAGCCCAAACTTTTCTCAATTTCCTTCTCATTTTGATGTCTCTACGATGACGTTGCGGGATAATCGCATTGTAAATAGATCATTAACATGCTTGTAGACAGTAAGTATCTGTCGTGCAAAAGAGAGGGAGAAAGACAAAGAGAGAGAATAATTAATTTCCTTAGTGATAAAACTTGTGAATTTTAAAGTTAATTCAAAGAAGAAAAGAGCTTCAGACACAGATGGTGTGTAGAAAAAGTTATTTGATTGATTTACGTTTCAATCCGAGATTGGATCATCTTCGGAATAAAATATCAATTTCTCGTATATCGATATCGCGGTAAAATTAAATAATAAAATAAAGCAAATTAAATAAATTAGTAGAACAAATTAAACCAAATTACAATTAAAAACTGACTCCTGATAAATCGTCAAATTTCAAACAGCTGACATATAAGTGGTGAATTTTGATATAGTTACACAAAACAAAAACTATTTTTAAAATTAATACATTATTAATAAAACAATAAAAAGTTAAAATAAATAATCAAGATAAAAACCACTAAACCAGACAAAATATCAGAAACTATTTTATGTGATTATCAAAATTTAAATCGACAGGAAGCATTTAACTGACGATGTATAAAACTGCTTGTGAATTTCCTCTTTTTACTTTATTTTGATATCTCAACAACAGTATATTTGTAGATAATCACGATACCAATATTGCATAATTATAGATAATTGATATTTATGTTTGCAGACAGTATCACACACACACAAGTGTCTGTTATGCAAGATATGGTATAACTAATTTCCTTATTGTTTAACCTATGCGGCACACATAGCCGATTGCCCCGAAACGGTTTGCAACCGATCGTTAATTTACGCAGAGTTGTAGTGCTTATAGGAAGTAAAACAATATCTCGCATGCATAATTAACCGCTCTGTAAAGCAGTTTCGACAGTCGAATACGATTAAAGGTCTTTGTTTTGATCATCACAATGCCATCGGCATTTTGATAGTTCGATTATAGTTTTCTTGAGTTGTCTTTGTTTCTAAATAAAATGAAAAAAAAAAAAGAATTTTGAATATTATCATTAGTTCAAGAAATATAGATAACAACTGCGATAATTATACAATTTATTTTGCAAATGCAACCAGTATGACATGGTTACAATAACAAGGCAATCTTCACAAACAAGTTTTACAAATGACAAACAATTCCGGAGCAACAACCAAAATATGTTGTATACGAAATCCACTCTTTTATGTATACAATTTTTTAAATTAAAAAACAAAGTCAAGCGTGAAACATTTTTTATATATTAAATCGAAAACCAAAAAACAAAGTTATTGTTTGCTATACGCAATACTATTCTTTTTCTGGTATAAAATTGTTTCAACTTTTTCAACCTCTGGTGCTAACTTCACACAGGTCGAACAAAAAACATTAAAAAACCAACACTGCTGTATGAAGTTTTTTAAATCCTCAAGAGATGTATATATATATAAATATACGTAACTACATATAAAACCGAACTCACCCAAATCAGAGCCCGCTGCTCGATGGCCTTGAAAGAGCAGGAATGACACCGCTAACACGATCATGATGACTTGCTTCCGTGTTGCCGCACTGACCAAATTCATTGTCACACACTGACTTGTGTCAACCTTTTTACACCGACGTTTCACTACCGTACGATACTAATGGATTTGGCATTGACAGAACATAACTACCTACTCGCACACTCTTTTCTTATAATCTTTGAGACTTCGCGTGATCACGGCGGTAAAGGATTCAATAAAGCAATTCGCGGCGCGAAGTCAACGAACTTGATCGATTATCCCGGCCGGTCTGTGTTTCAATCGCGACACTGATTTGTTTTGCGATGTGTCATGATTCCTCTACAATCCGTGATTTTCGCTATTACGCTCGAATTTATGCGCTCTGATTTCCCTCCCGAAATTCACCGAAATCACTTGTTTGTCAAACCGCGCGACGATATCTTCCGATTTGTCTTGCGAGGCGCAGTCTGAGCATAAATGCGCTATCCATATCGTGAAAATGTTAAACTAGCAGGAGAGACGCCAATTTGCAACGCGCATATATAAACAAATCCTTCCGAATTTGTAAATACTCTACCAAAAATCTCCAAACACACAACTCAATCGCTGTTTTCACTCGATCAGAGAGGGATGAGGGGAAGAAGAGTGACATACACACGCTTCGAGTTCACATTTTTCGATTCTCGGATCACGAATTTCGATCGCGATATTGAATCGCCGAAATATACGTGAGAACCGATCGGAATAAGAGAATAACAAGGTTTCAAAAACCACACAAATGTTCGGGAAGCACACTTCACACGACGTCCGGCGCGCGACTGGCGGAGCGGTGGAGACTTTTGAAAGTAGGGCTTGCGCGCGGGGACGTCACATCCCGACTCATGCGCTCTCGCCTTCACCCGCGACTCCTCTATATTCTCTTCTTTCTCTTTTTCCTTTCTCCCTTCCAGAGTTTTCCTTATTCGCGCTATATATTCCATCGAGTGTCAACAAAAAAACTACATACGGCTGTGTTTGAATAACAAAACACAAAAAGAAAACGCAAGAAAATTGGCGTGCGATTTATTTCCTCTTGGATTGCGCGGATCTCATCATGAAACATGTATGAACCGCGGTAACAATTGCGTTCTATACTTGGTTCTGATAATGCACTTTACACGCGAATTTGTACCGATTTTGAATAAAACTCGAATAATCCGTGCGTCATGATTGCAAATTCTTCAAGAAAGCATTCGACCGATCCGTTGGTCTTCATGCTGCGAGACTTCCTACTGACAAGTTGGAAATCTCCTGTGAGTTCGAATGTCCGCAGAGAGTTCCGCACTTCTCAAGTAACTCGCACTTCCCAAAGCGAGAGCAGTTATTTGTGTCAAGTTCTCTTCCCGTGCTGTCATCGCAAGATGTCTATAATATGTGAAATTGTTAATATACATAAATTATATAAGGTGAGATTAATTGTGTGTATATATATATATACATATATATAAAGTTATTATACTTATTAAAAAACAACTCGAGATGTCTAGATCAATGAGAATCTATATACAGGACATTTGAATGTATTTAATCGATTGGATTTGAATATGTGTTTATTTGAATATATTATATAATCAAACGTTTCACTTTTATTATTTAGATCTTTATCGGTGTAAAAAGATATTAATTTAAATGTTGATGACAGATAAATATATGAAGCGTAATTAGTCGTCAATTGGTTACAAAAAGATAAAACCGAGTTGCATAAAGTTAATTTTATATATACACAGTAAAAATATCAATACGTTTATAAAATCGTACGTTCTATACGTTCTATCATATGTTAACATTTTCTTGTTGTGTACGTTTTGATTATTACTTCAATGTAAAATTAACATACAATTCTGATATGTTTTTTATTTTTGTAACGTTTTTATGTAACGTGTTAGATTTATGTCAACTTTATAAATTTATATTTTGTATACTAAGACTGGAATATTATTTTGAGTGTTTTTAACACACAATTATTTCAATTAATCTGCATATCTTAAAGTCAATTCAATATTCTAAAACACAACAAAGTAAATTTTAGAATAATTATGAAATTTAACACAAAATTAAATTTACTATAATTAAATTTAAAATAATTATCATGTGTTTAACACAAAAAGTAAAATATTCTTTTAAAGTACACTTTTTACGAGTCATGTAACTACTCTTCTATACAGTTTTTAATTATTTTATTATATTTTTTTTTATATCACTTATAAAGTCAAAATAACAAATATAAAGTATTGTGTCAATTATTTAACATTATTAGTCAATAAGTAACAAATGACGAATGAGTTAATTTAATTTAAAGCTTTAGAGTGCACCACTTGAAACATGTAAAAAAATAATAAAATTAACATTTTCTTTTTTACTGTGTATATGTGTACAAGTATAAAATTAATCTCGCTTTACAGTAAAGTTCTGTCAAAGAAGAACATGACCAGTTTACTTTGGGTAAAGTTCTTGCCGTTCGCAATGCTCATGAAATCATTTTATCCTTGTTTTTCATCGAAAGTTAAACAAAGATATAGGCTCACGAGCGTTGCGAACAGCAAATGGAACTTATCCTTTATAAAAAAATTTATTTATTATTTATCAATGTTTGAAAACTGTTGACTATATTCATTCTACTTAATTGAAAATTTATATTAATAATTCATATTAATATATAATAATTTATATTTATATTAATATTTATATTAATAATGTGTCCAATCGTCACCATTGTCAATTGCCTGAAATCTTGGAGGCATATTTTCCACTAACTTAGCAGGATATTCTTGCGGCAAAGATCTCAGATGTTCATCGAACAAATATGTTTAATTAATTGCTTCAAGTATACTTTTTTCTACAAAGTTGGTGCTTCGTGTATGCTCAAAGTTTTCTAGTAGATTAGCATCAGGTAACTGTGATAGCCAACCAATTCTTCCAATTGATTGATATCAGATTTTTTTTCAGATTCTTGGTAGTCTTCTTCTATGTTTCGAATCATTATCCTTCTGTAGAATCTAGTTTTGATTTGTTTTTTCAAACCAACATTTCGCAGACGATAACAAAGCCTTTTTGTAAATTTTCAACATTTCTTGGAACATAAATTTTTAATTTCTTTATTTTTTTATTTTTTTGTAATGTACCAAAAATATGCCTAGAGAAGCAGCTCTAAACGTGCATCTTTACTGTGTGCAAATCAATAGCTAACGATAACTAAACGCAAAAGCATGATCTTTTCATTTTTTTATCTTTTTAAAAAATTAATAATTCTGTCTTAATGTCAAAAATTATTAGTGCACAATATTTGCAACAAAACGTAACATATAATTGTTTTCTTTATGAGATTCTTCTCATAAATAATTAAATAAAGAGTCGGTGGCCGTCGCGTTAGTTGTTACTTAGCGTTAAGTTTTGTCGGTATGTCAACCCCGTGGACGACATTATGATACATTGTATCGGCAACACACGACTGATGGACTGAGTTCTTCCT
>QVOA01002981.1:0-16979 GCA_014825685.1 Pseudomyrmex cubaensis
AGAGAGATAGAGAGAGTGGGAATTTGCGGAGTTTGATGGATTAATTAATATTTCGTTAATATTAGTAATAATAAATTGTTTGATAGAGATACATAAAAGACTGACGCACAAATAATACATACATTATTCACCGCAATATTCATCACTTTATAAAATACGATAATTATTGCCGCGTTTGCGGCTCATCATTAATTTTACATCGTGAAATTTGAAGACACTATGATAATATCATTATCAATAAACAAAATCCATGACAGTTCATGTTGTATAATCGAGTGGAATTAAACGCCGCTATAGATCAATTATGTCAAAGACATGTTATTCTTTCGTCGAATTTTCGTTTATATTTTTAATAAAAAAAATAGACAAAACAATTCGTAAAGCACGCGTAAAATAATTCTTTAAATTAGGTGTTTAACTTCGTCATTACTTCGTTAATACGTATTTACTTATTCCAGATAAACTTGGCGTCCGTTCCCCTCCCCCTCACAACATACTTTAGCCATAGTGCCGCTAAGTGCTAATTATTCGCTCTCGACCCCGAGCGCTCATATAATTAACAAATAGAATAATTAATTATTACCGTAACACGAGCCAATAACGTCGCTCATCGTAACATCTGCTGTATATTGATAAATCCACTATCTCTCCGAGCCGCACTGAAGTACTTGCTGGAACTCGTTTCCTTTTCGTGCGCTGCGACTACTACTCCCGCGTATCTCAATCGCGCGTTGAAAAAAATCCATTGCGATTGCGAACCGTGATTAGAATCGAACGTGTGCGTAGTTCCGGAATGTACGCATTGTCTTCCGAAGCCTGTCGCGTGCTCGTTTTTGCGTATCTGCATCGCGGGACCGAGGATCGATGCGCGAGTTTGTAACACGTTCACTGGACGCCATTACGGTGCGTAATCTCGATCACACATCTCGATCGCGACACTTGATCGTACAATCGATAGTATCGATGATCGAGATTGAGAAGGCGGCGCTGGCGGCGTCCATGTTGCTTCCCGCGCAAATGTCAGATTGCCTTTGTCAATTCGAAACGCGGAACAAGCGTGAGAGCAAGTTGTCAAGATTGTTTCTCGGTCACGTGAAAGCTCGTGTATCTCGGTATAAAAGCGCTCAGCCAGCTCTCGCAGCAAGGACGTTTAACGAAGAAAAGCTAACCTGAACACACGATGGCAGATCGAAGCCAGACAATTGACATCGATCGGCTCTCCGACGCGGTGCACAGTTTACGAAAATCCTTGGAATGTACGATTTGGTAAGTGTAAATACACAAATATATTATATATATGCCTGTTTAGATTGTTGTTGAGGTGTAATCGAACCTACTTGTGTCTCGCATAGTCACAGTTAAGTAAGTTTTCATGTATAATGATTGCGGTGTAAGATATAGGTTAGGATTTCAAAAATGTGCAGCAAGTACATGTACATGTGTATGTTATATGTATACACATGTTGCTTTTTTTTTTGGAGAGAAATAGGTTGATTACGAAATTGTGTTAAACAGATTGTGTTAAACAGATATTAATTCTGATCGATCGCATGTTTCAAATATGCAATTAATCAGAATTAATAACTTGGGGAGAGAGATGCCAAATTTATCTGGAATAAGTTAATGTTTAAAACATAACTTTGTGAAAACCATGTAAATAACATACATGAATTATATATTTATTACCAACTGTATTTCATATAAGACTAACAAATTAATTTTTCATGCAATAGAAAGTCTAAATTGACACTTTACAGAACATAAAAAATCACAAATTTGTGTTTCAGCTTGGAGTTTATAAAAGAGCCTATAAAAACAAGATGTGGCCATTCGTTTTGTAAAGCTTGTATATGGAAAGTCTTGCAGACAAGAAAGACAACTTGTCCACTGTGTCAGAACAGTCTCACCAGACGCAATGTCTCCAAAGATGATCATATGCAGACCTGTATCGAGAGGTTCACAAAACTAGTCTCTGCCATACAAGCTGACACCAACATAGACAGTGAGTACAGAGGTCTCTTCAATTCTATCCGCTTTAATTAATTCATTCTGTGAGGTGTTGTGCTGATCATTCAAAGTATAAAAATGTAGAATCATAAAGAGACATGGATTATAACTTTTCTGGAAATAATGTGACAAATTGCTTTTATTATAAGAATGCTTTGATATCAAGCAAGTCAAATCAGGGAAATTCATTTCAATAATGAATGACTGTAATAGTTTTTTTTTTTTTTTTTTTTTTTTTTTTTGATGTGCTATAAAACTACATTAAGTAAGGTCAGCACTACCTCCTTTCTGGCACACACAGAGCAGAGAGCACACAGGCCTGAAAAATTTAATTCTCGATACTCTAAGGTGCCTCGATTCGCGCTATAGAGAAAGCTTAATGTTTTATGACACCCTGAAGTTTGGATATCACGTATTTCTCCAACATCATCCAAGTTTTTGAAAATTTAAAGTGCCCTTTCCGAAATGGAACTTTTCTCAATATTTCTGTTTATTATCTCTTACATAACTTTATTTAAACATATTACTTTTTTTATTTTATCAAGTTTTGAGAATACTTTAAACATATTACTTTTTTTTGTTTTATCAAGTTTTGAGAATACTCCGCATAATATTTTAAAGTTTGATTTGATAGAAAAACAAATTGCGCGTCAGATAAGTCAGGATCCATATCGAAATGTTTCAATTTGTGTGCGTTACAGTTGTTTGTGTTTAAGTTTCTCTAAATATTAATTTGTTTCTTTATATAACCTTGTGATATTATCAATAAAGAATCGCTGTATCAGTTTCACTGGATAAAATAATCACGGATAAGATAGTGACATATAAAAAAAGAGATTAAGATGTTTCATTAGTTCTCACTGTAATCTTCTCACAGTTATGTTCTATCTCTAGTCTAATCTTTTGCAATATAAAATAAAATAATATGCAAGTGCATCTGATGACTGCTAAATAATTACTTTCTGGTTTTAAAAATAAGTAAGTAATTACTTAATGGTCATTAAATATTATATATTATTATTTTATCTTGTTTTTACATTATTTTATTTTTATATTATTTTATTTTATATTATGAAAAATATATTCGCGCGAATATACCTAATAACTGTTAAATAATTATTTTCTATTTCGAAGAACATAATTACACAGAATGTCTGTTATGTACGGAGTTGTTATTGCAAAAACGATTGTTCTCTCATAACTTGTACATAAAATGTATGTACTTGTACAAAAAAAATTCAGTTCTTTAGTAACATCAGCCAAAGTAACGGGACGTTATCTCTGGGTGTCTGCGATAAAATTTGAATCATATCCGTGTTGCAGTATTATCGCACTTGAAGCATCCGCGCGACACGAGAGAAAGCTGCTCTTATACAGATATTAGCGAATCTAACAAATCCAAAAAAAAATCGTCGCACAGACCGTCCGCTCGTCAAGCGAGCGCAAACCCGTCGACAAGTCGAAAAATCGAACGTGATGATAATAACTCGCGAGACGAATTGCTAAGCCAAGTGGCGTTGTCGGGTCCTGCCGTTGGTTATTATTTATCCGCCGAGAATGACGACAGTTACTGCAAGCCGGATGTTAAAGTTCGCACGTGGTTGCATAGTTTTTCCGAAGAATCGACCGCTGAATTAGAAGCCGCGGACACGACGCGCGTAACCAAAAACAAAATCACGCACAGTTCAGTAGCCGACGATAACAGTGAGTCGGCGAGCAGAAGCAGCGAGATGCGTAAGAACAAGAGATCGAATCGCGGTAGAAAACGGAAGAATAGTTCAGAGCGTTCCGACGACAAGGAAGACAATGCGTCCCGAACGGAATCAGAAACGCAAAAGCCCGGCGAGGAGGATATCGATTCCTCTTCAAGCACGCTGAAGTATAGCAAGATTCACGCTAGAATACGCAAGAAAGACAATAAGAGGAACGAGAAGAGATCGAGCGTCGATGAGAGCACGACCGATGCGTTTGATCGTGCGAACACATCGTCCGCAAACTGGTCCCGCGTGATCGAATTCGGTAAAGAGATGCGCGAAAAGAAGAAAAAGGTGAAGAAGCTGAACGTGCACACCGAGAAGAACAAACCGAAGATACTCGAGAGCATCGTTCTAACACCAAGGAGCAAGATCGATCCAACCAAATTGCCATTGACTCGCAAGACGGATAGGAGCCAATCCACGTGCAGAGGCGAGACAAATGCATCTGATTCGCTGATAGACGGGACGAACAGGAGACAGGACGTGGCTGATAGAAGTCTGCGTGTATCGACTCCGTTGAAACAACCGAAAAGTGTCAGGGACGTAACCAACAGCTCGACGTCGGATCACTCAGCGTTGGAAACGTCGTACATCACGCTCGAGGAGAACAGGAAGATACGCATAGTCAATCTGAACGACGATCAGGTGAACGAGATTCTCGGCTTCGGCGAAGTTACCGAAGAAAACCAAAGTCAAAATCATCACGTGACTATCGACTTGTCACAGTCGCCGAGCAAACTCAGAGTGCTCACGCCGGAGAAGGTCAACGAAAAAATAGATCGCGGTGGGAGAAAAATTATTGATTCTCGAAACGTGTCACGCGCATCGGCCGGAGATCAGAGTCTCGGATCTCAGGAGAGAGACGGTGAAGACTCTTCGGGAACATCGGGAGAGATCGATTTTCAGGAAATGCGAACACCGAAGAAGTCTAGATTATCGTTGAGGAGAAAACTGACGGCCGACGGATCGCACGAGAAAAACGTGGTCGGTGATCGCGTTGATTCGCCGGAAGACGCCACGGCGTCGGATCGACTCGCGCGCGCGCGACGTAACGTGAGCATGCAGATCGATGAGGATCGGTCACGAGCCGATCGAAGTGCGACATTTGCCACCACGTCGTCTTTGAGAAGCAAAAACGAAGATGATCGCGAGATCGCCACCCGGGACGAGAGGCTCGTTAGTGATTTCAGACCCGGCAGATCGAAGAAGTTGAGAAGATTGAAGACTCCGGAACGTGATTCCCGCGTGAAATTCGTACAGCTGGGATCGATGAACAGACGACGTCAAACGAAATATTATTACTTGGGCAAAATAAACCGCGAACGTTTGTTGGCGGCGGAAATAGGGGACGTTACGGTGTACAATATGCAGCAATCGATCAGCAAATCCGAGATAAAGCACGTTGCGAACACGTCGCGCGGCTTAGCGACATCTCCGTTAAACGATTCGCAGGAATCGGTCATCGCGATGGAAACTGTTCAATGCATCGCGAAAAGCTCGAATCGCGCCATCGAAAACCCGGAATTATCGGCGTTATCTTCCGCCTGCAGAGTCGCGACGGGGACTTCGACGTCGAGAAGAGATATCGATCGGAGAACAAGTCGCTCTTCAATCGACGCAAATGCGCGATCGAACAAACTGATCGAGGATAAGGAAAACAAGCGATCTTCTAAAATATCTTCCGATGACCTCGTCGAAAATGCGATTCGGGAGATATCGTGCGTTTCCTCGCGGAGTTCCGTTCGAATTCTGTCACCGGACAAAGATTCGCAGCTGAAGTTTTTAGACGCGGACTCGCCGATGAGCGAGTTCACGCGCGGAATTTCGATGCAGCGACGATCCGAGAAAACCGTCGCGAAAGATTACTTTTCTGACAAAGGACAGTCGGCCGTCGCGGCGTCCGCGAGCAAGAAGCAAGAGTCTTCCTCGGAAAGCTTTGAAAAGAAAAAAAAGAGGAAGAGATGCATCACCATCGAGGGAAAATTCGAGGACGTCGAGTCCAGCGACGATCTCTGCGACGTGATCGACGTCGATCTCCGATCCACGAACGATCGCGACGGGCGCGATAAATCATCTAAGGACGTAAAATCGGACGCGAATAAAAGACGCCGTTTGAGTTCTGTGGACGAAGATATCGAAGCGATCGTGGATTCTGACGAGCAGAGAGCTACACCCGTTCAGAAAAAGTTCAGAAGGATAATAACAATTCCTAGCTCGGAATCGGAATCTGTAAAATGTTCCGCGCGCGACGATCACGAAATTGACCAAATGTCGTTGCTCGAGAATGTTGTAGCGCGAACTTTAAGAGATAGAGAAACGGATCGAGAAGAACGTGTTCGCAACATAGTCGAAAACTGGAACAGAGAGCACAACAAAATGATGTCGAAGGATAACAAGGAGGTAACGTCGAGAAGAAGCAGCGCCGAGACGCTAATAAGAATTCTGTGCGACGAGGAATTGCCGATTTCTCGTCAATCGTCTCCCGTGGCGACCGAGGAGAAGAACGTCGCGAAAAGTTGCGCGACGAAGGAATCGCAAATGTTTGAGAGCAACAGCTTATTCCACTCGGACAATTTAGACTACATCATTGAGGAGTCGATGATGAACAGATGCGTCAAAGCGCCGGACAAACTCTCGAACAACGACATCATAAACAAAGTGCTGCAGATCGATCGCCGAAGCAAATCCGACGCGCGTCAATCGGTGAGCGCCGCGTCGCCGAACGACGGAACGAGTCAAAGGGACGAGGCCGGCGGCGGGGATTACTTGCTGCAGGACAATTTCGACGAGATCATCGCCAACGTCGAACAGCTGCAAAGCGAGAAGATGACACCCAGTAGTTTACGCGCGAGACAGAAAACGTCAAAATGTCCCGCGATGACGGATGAACCGCGCGGCGCCGCCACGCAGGAGATTCCCGTGATGTCCGCGTCGAGCCACGACATTTTCGAGAGCGGTTATTCCAACGATCGAAACGTCGACAGACCGTTCGGCGCCTCAGGAAATTCGAACAAGGAAAACGTCGCGCTCAGTCGGAAAAGATACGCGACCGACAACGTTCCTTCCGACAGGAAGATCAAGCACGGGAAGGAAAAGCCATTCGATCGCGGCGACGGTATTTGGATCGACGCGGAGCGACACGGCGTCGGCGACGTAAGAGCGCAAAACCGAAATCTGTCTGACAGTCAGTCCAAAGATTCTCAAAACGACTCGATCATGAACGTCACGCGCGATCAGCTTCGTCTGCAGCTCTTCGAGGAGGATCTGTTCGGCGTAATGTCAAACAGAAGTTCGACGAAGGCGGCGGCGACTACGCGGGATGCGGATTTGCATCAAGAGGCGAGCACTCCGAGGCGGGAAAAACGGCGGGATTTGCAAGACAAAAATGTATCGTCGCCAAAGGTAAGTGTTCGCTTCGCAAAAGTTGCTCATTTGTTTAATTTCGAATCAATATGAAGAATAATTGCCTAAATGTAGTCACTCGAGTCGATTTCCCTCACTGTTTCAATAAGAAATTTTTTGTGGAAAATTTTCCCGTAATAATTTTTTGTCAAAAATGAAAGAAACTAAATGTTTTTCCTTGCAATCGAAGAAAAAGAAATTTTATCTCGTCGAAACGATTTACGATTAGCCTATAATTTTTTTCTTGCATATTAGCGAGGTTCAGAAAACTTGCGTACTGTTAAATATTGCAACATCGCTGTGGAGGATTCCACTAAATCTTCTGTCTCGCGACATTGTGCAACGTTTTTTTCTTAGCGCGTTGTAGCGCCGTGTATTCACGTCAGCTGCGTGAAATTAGAAGAGCGGTGCATTATATGGAAATAGTCGAGAATTATGGAATAGCCTGTTGCATATATATATCGCGACCTTCGCGGGTCCCGAGCGCGTTTGCCATTTATAATTCCCCGCTTAATTCAGTTAGTCTCCGTTATTTATAATTGCGATACATTTCGGATCTCGCGAAGAGAGATCTTCGTTTTTTTTTTACCGAACGAGGATCACATGGCATTTTTAAATGCAGGAACACGCCGAGGAGAACGACGTTGTGGAGAACACTCCCGAGTCCAAGACGAAGAAGTAAGTAGTCGCGCTTCAAGTCTTATATACTTTCCGCGAGTACGTACACGCTTTTGCTAGTATATGCTTTTGCTAGTATATGTTCCGTATCATGAAGATACGCTGCTGCGTGATTCACAAAGAAACGAGCAGACTTCTGCGACTCTCTTCTATTTAAATTAAAATATAACAGAGAACAAAATAAGAGAAGATTGAAAATGATAAAATATTATTATAAATGATTAAATGTAGAAAAAGAATTTTTTTTCATTACTTACACGCACAGGAATTTGTTATTAAATAATTGAAACTTCTTTCTTGTACGCGTTTCTCAAATAGTTTCATCGACTAGAGCAAATGTGCGTTCTGTGTTTCAAAATTTACAAGATGTTCATTACTGACGTTGTAGAAGTGGAAGTAGAAGCTTCGGAACGATTGAGTCGAGAAGAAATATAACCCTGTCGTTTTTGACGCCGAAATCCACCGATCGCACGCCGGCTTCAGTACCGAACACGCCTATTCTCGAGAAAATTCCGCTCTGTCAAAGTACGCCGAGGAGCGATCTCGCTGGCCACTTTAACGTACGAACGGAAAACAGAAAAACCGAGTTCGCCGCGACACGCGGTGCTGTCTCACCGGCGATCGGTAGAACGCTGGAAGACAATCGGCAAATCCGATCCGACAAAAGAACACCGTGTGTCGTGTGCAGCTCTCTGACGGCAACTCAAACGAAAACGGTGAAAGACTTCGCGGCCAAGTACAAGCTGAGGTTCGCGGATCGGTTCGATCCCGTGATAATAACGCACGTTATCGTGAACACCACCGGGAAGGAGAACGCGGCGAAGAGCACACTGAAGTATCTGCAAGGCGTAGCCCATCGAAAATGGATAGTCAGTTACAAATGGGTCGAGGATTGCGTCAGGAAACAGAAAATACTGGACGAGGAACCGTACGAAGCCACCACGTTCTTCGACGACATCTTTCCCGCTCCGAGAAATTCCAGACTACGGGAGAGAGATCTCTTCGAGGGCTTCGTCTTCGTTTGCATCGGACCGTACGACAACGTTACGCCGGCCGAGTATCAGGTCGGTTCTCGCTTAAATTTTAACGCTTTTCGAGAAACGGACGCGCCGCATAAGAGTTACGAGCTCTTCTTCTCATCTGGGATTAATTCGACGCGGAAATGATAAATTTCATTATCGTACATTCACTATTAACTTCTGTGAAGACCGCAACGCGGGAAAGAGATTCTTTTTTTTTTTGGTTAAAATTGATTTATCGCAGACCGGAAAAGTTTTATTTGTGGTTTTTGCGCTAAGGCGTCGCGCCATTTCGAGTTGGATTTCGGCCAAATTCGTCATGTGAGATTGTTTCTGATTTTTTAGGACTTGTTACTTGCCACCGGAGCTATGGTAGTTGACTCTCTCAGCGATTTCGATAAGAAGGAAGGGTTGAAAGGTATACTGATCCAAGACGGTGCTCATGAAAATAAAGTTATCGGTAAGTGATTGTCGTGAAAAACATGAACAAATCTAAAAATTATTATTGTTCCCGTTCTCTTAGAAGTATCAATGGATACTTTCATGTGTAAAAAAAGTGTTTGCTGTTTATACAATTCACGTAAAATAATTTTCCGAGAAGAAAGAAGAAATTGTTTAACTTTTTCAATTTTTTTTTGTGGTAGAAAATTGGTACCGAACTGTCAAAGCAGCACCAATTCTGGTGGATTGGATAGTGGATTGTATCGGTCGTTACAAATTGCTTAAGCTCGCGTCCTATATCCATTACATATCGCCACAAGATTGTTACGCCCTTGGTTATCCGCGCGATCTCGTGGAGGATGAAGATTACAGCGACGACGATTTGTTAATTATCAAATAGGGTCGGTGCTTTTGCTTCCAAGTGTTTGAGTATTCGAAATCAGACTTCACAGATCAGCAAAGTTTAATCCACGTAATTTGAAGTGATAATTTTGCAAGATTCAGATTCAGATCCAGATTTTTACGTTGAATTCTTTCTTTGTATACAACGCGTTTTCTATACAATGTAGTATAAAAAGTTGCAATGTTTTTGTCGTTAAGGTATTATTGATGCAACTTTATGTACGTGAAGGCATTTACACGCCACTTCCTGTAGAATATGTTCCTCGACTTTTTTCTGTAAAAAAAAGTTGCCAGTTTTAGAATATAGAGTTAGATTCAACGGATGTAAGAGATCTGGACAATCTGTTGTTTTTGAATATTTCACGTAACGCACAATTATTCATTATCCGAATACTTGGATGCTCGGATAATGTCAGATGTCGAACAAATTTTTGAAAGGACCCTAATAAGAAGTATATTTTGTGTTTACATCAAGAGAACGAAATACAAATTACATTTACATATTATATGTTTATTTTATTCATTAAGTTTTGTTTTTCTAGTTTCACGTTTATGTTTAATATACTCTTAGATATCATGTATGTACACGGCATTCGTTTTGCAAGAAATCATTCTGTTGTATTACGTTAAAAATTCAAAATGTGCGATGTGTACATGTGCCTCCACGTTAATGTAAATGTGTTAACTCGTTTTGAATATATCTATTGATATAGTATTGATATTACTTATTTACAATATTTTTATTTTTTTATATAGATAGATAGATATATAATGTATATTACAGACTCGCGCGCGCATTATTTTACGTATTTGTTAACACGTTTCGCACCACGTGGGCGCCGCCGCACTCGTTGGACTTTTCGTTCAGGCTGTTTGATATTCACACTGTTACAGCGTTATCGCAAAATATATCCTTCAACGACACATTGTATAATATGTTTATATATACATGCAGCACCGGTATATTTCTTGTATAAATGTTTATGCGTATGACGCGCATACGCGCATAAATAAAATTTATATCAATCGATCGGCACCATGTACAATATATATATAATACATCGTTGGACTTTCATATAACATACCCACACAGCGTGAACGAAATAATATATTTGTATTTTTGTAATAAAAAAAAAATAACATTTGTAGATTTGCTAAACCCCAGGTTGTTGGTTTAAAAAAAAAATTCCGTGTCTTCGAGCTTACACGACTTTTCAATTTAGCCACCGGTGGTCTCGGACACCGCGTTAAATGTCATCGCACGTTTTGGAGATATTTTTTTCCACAAAACATTTTTTACGATAAAAAAGAAAAAAAACAGCTCGATATTCACTCGGGCTTCATCGTACCAAAAGAAAAGTATCTTTACTGTGCGATCGATCGCCGTTGTCCTCGCCGAAATTGTAAAGCCCGAACACGTCGTCATGGAGAAACGACAAGGAAGATACTCGTATATTCACCCGAACACACACGTACATACATACATATATTGATTTGCCCGGGACCACCTGTAGCCAACCCTCCAGCGCTACGCAGCCGGTTATGAATCCCGCGCAATTGCACGCAAGAAGAAAACGAATACACCTCCTCAAATACACACGCGACGATACACACACTCCCGACTTCGGTATCAATATTGCGGCGGTATATGAAGTCGCAGTTCATACAAGTCATGACTTTTCGCGCAGCTTTTGCGAGTGTTTCTCTAGCGTAGCGTATATATCGGTTAGACGTACGTGTGTACGTGTTTCTGAAATTATCTTTTCATTTATTGCACGGTGGTTTTTATCGAAGGAAAATATATTTTCTCCAATATTTGTTCGTATATAATAGACAGAGTAACTTTCTTCAATTTAATTACATCTACGCGTTGGAAAACCGGCAGCCAATATATTGAATCTCTGAATTTGCTTGATAATCTTTTACGTGACGAACGTTACATATGTTCACAAGATGTTTTGGTATCAAATATACAAGATTTCAAGGAAAAACTGCCGGTCGTCTAAGAGAATGATCTTATCGCAATTTTCTTGCAATGAAGAACATCCGATCTTTCCTCTCGAGAATATTGTTCCCGTTTTATCATTCTTTTTGTTTCGTTTTTTGACCATATCGCCGTTGTATAAGAAAATGATTGTCGTAATATTAACTTCGTACAATTCCCCCGAGATATTTCACTCGATTTTCTCTCGAAGTTGAAAATAATTTTTTGATAGACATTTATTACACTGTATCTTATTTCTCGGAGGAAGAAGGGAAGGATTTTGCTCGTCTCTTTTTTAGCAATACAGAGATTCGATGATGATGCCTTTTCCCCGCGCACAACGCCGCCACATAATGCTCCGCGCGCTTTTGAAGTTCACCATTGTGTGTGCTCTCCGCCATACTTGTGTTTGCGAATCGCTCACAATTGTGTGCGGCATTGAAGAAGCCCATTGTGTGTTTCTCACGCGACGTTACCCACTTGCGTATTATACGTGTGTGTGTGTGTGTGTATCACGTTCATTCGTGTCGTCCGCAGAAGGTAAAATAGCAGTACATTATCGCCATTGAACGGTTCCCTTTATTAAATCGAAATCACGACACGTGCGCTTAACAAGAGAGATAACGGCCTCTCTATCACACCTAAATCTCGCGTGTTGAAATGTAAGATTCATATTTTTCTTACGAGATTCAAATTGAACACGTGTTATCGAGTTTCATTAACTAAACTTCGGATATTTTTTAAAGTAATGAGCTAGAAAATTAATTATCACGGCGTTCGAAAAACACGGTTCGTTTACGTACGATCAGTCACGTTATTTAATTTACCAAAACTTTTAATTGCGTCAAATTTAACTCAACTTCCGCGAATTGCAGTGCGAAGTAATAATTTATTATATACAATTCCGGGGATGTGGTTTCAGTTTGATTTTTTTGTTTTCTCCCAAGTTATCGGTTATGAATACGCGACGAACACATATATCACCGATAATTACCCCGTACTTACGCCTTGATGAACGTCAACCTGGCAATCAAACGCATGCTGATTACACCGGCTCATCAATAATCACGTGCACGCCCTTCGCGAGCCGTAATAACGCTCATCAGACATGCCTATTCTATCATGCTTTGCCGGGAGGTCTCTTCGTCGTTATAACGCGTCTCATGTAATAATAACGCTCGTCGCATTTCATTGCGGCAAAGTGTAGGCAATTATGAATCGCGTTTAATCACTTCGAAACACGTTGCAACGAAGTTACCGGCGTTATCTCCGCGATCGTTGAAAGCGTTCAATTTAGGGATCACGTTTGCGTTGCGCCACTGATACTTTTTAACCGCCACTGATCACCGCGATTTTTTCCTGTTTTCGAAAATCTTGAAATATCGCGACTTTATTCCTGTTAAATTTATCGCTGGACATAGCGTATAATGTAACTCTAATTGGACTAAAATTAGAAAAGATGCAAAGAAGTGTGAAAGAAGATTAAGATAGTCCTTTAATCGCCACACACACACACGGACACGAACTCTTTGTGTAAAATATATAAATTATAATTCGAGAAAAGCACGCAATAACATTCCCATTTACTGCGATGAATTACTGGAGATTCCTCTGTTTCTCTTGAAACAGCTCGTTTCCAGTCAGCAGAACGATGTTGCGAAATAAAAGTCGTTCTCTTTCTTTCTTTTATTTTTTAATTAAAAAAAATAACGCATAAAACTATCTGACAGGACAGATTCTCGGCAATCGTATTTTTTATAAATGCAAAATATGCACTAGAATTGAAAAGTAGAAACAAAAACTAAATTTTTACAGCTCTCTGTATATTTTGTTTTAACTGATAAAAAAAATTGAAAATATCTGTATTTTGTAATTTGACCCATAAACCATTCGCCACGCCGAATCGAATTAACCTTTGGTCAAATCAAGTTGTATTTTTTTTTTTGTTTTTGTTGTTTTGTCCGCTGAATTTATACGAACGTGTATATAAATCGAAAATTAAGTTGCAAATATTGTTCGCGATATTTTCTTTTTTGTTTTTTTTTTTTAATTTTTGGTTATACTAGCGTTATAGTTTTAATTGCACAATTCTCTGAGTATCGCAAATTTATTAAAAAAATCCGAAAGCAACGTATTCATTTCGTATTATTATACGAACGGTATATTCGATCGACGAGCAGTTAAGCGACAAAAAGTTTTACATATATTCTGTTCTGATATTTATTTTATTAGTTTCGAGGTTTAAAATTCTAGAAAGAATATCCTGTAGATTTGGTTTTATTTGGATAAGCGCGCACGCGCGCGATTCAATGTATTTAAATGAATCCATCTTGTAATTATCGGATAATCAATATTGGAAAATATCCGCGTCGCATTAAATAAGTTAACGAAGCCACACAAGAAGATGTCGGCTGTTCTTATCACGCGGACGATCGATATATCGAAAGTATGTCATAAGTCGTGTCAACATCGGTTAATGAACTTTCCACCTCGCTTGGTAGATAAAACCGTTATCGCTATCGTCGCTTTAAGGATCTTCGGCAAATATCGATACGAGAAGCGCGTTCGATAACACTGATTTTTGCATTATCTCGCGTGATTATTTTCGCGTGACACGACGAACCATTGAAAAAAAAAAAAAAAAATCACGGAACATCGCGCATATCGTCCCTACGAACAACAACAGACCGTCGTCGCTGAGAATGCGGCGGCGAGTCGATGCTCTTTATGAGCAATTCCGTGGAAAACCGCCGCGCTTTTCATCTCCCCGGGTCCTTCTCTTGGCTTTGCGGAATCGCGGAAAAACGAATTGTCGGCCATTCGTCGTTTCCCGTCACACGTCGTTTTCTTTAATTGGCAATAACATTGGAAACATAAAAAGCATCACAACGGAAATAAGAAAACAAAAGTTCGAACTCTCTTGCGGGGAAGAGAACATTTCACAAATGGCGGAAGACGCGTAACGTTTTTCTCGATTCCTCACGTGTGTCACGTGTTGTTCGGCGACTCTATTTTGACAGGAAACAAACCGTCTAGCGAATGTCGAAAAGAAAGTTAACAACCAGCGGAAAATAATACTTTAATGCAATACAGAGAGAGGGGGAGGGTAGAGAGAAAGAATCATTATTGAGAAAAGCAATGAATTATTTATGAAGAAGCGCGTGCAATGAAATAGCTGCAATAATTACGCGATTCCGTACTGTGAGGAAACTAAAGTAAAAGTAAACTTCGCCGTTCTTGTGTAAAATTGACTTTTTCGATTGTCTCGAATCTATCGAACAATTGTAAAGTCATTTCCTTCGGAATCTCCTACGAGATCACAATATTTCCGTAAATTAAACGAGAGAGAGAGAGAGAGAGAATAAGATCTAAAACGAAGATTCGAAATATTCTCGTGCGCAAAGTGATCTCTCGATAATTCGGAGAGACTTCTGGTAATTATATTCGAGAGGAAGAAACGTCGTCGCGCGTTCCAAATCAAATTCAAACAAGAGGTCGGAGAAAATGTCAGATAATAGCAGGTTTGTGATTTTCCAACGGGGTCATTTTCTTTCAACGAACACAAAAGACGGGACGCGGCAAACAACGGGGGGAGGATGGAATTACGTGTATGCGCTTTAGATATCCGGGATGCGTCCGGGGAGAAAGATCGGAGCGCCGTCGTCCGAACACACTCCAACTCTTCCTCCTCTTCCCCCGTTGTCGTCCGCTCACTGCCAATTAACAATGGCAAGTGCCGAGAGAGACGACCTTTCCACTCTACTAATTTGCTCTGGATTTAACTGCAGCACACTTTAGTCGCAAAGGCATTCCCCGACAAGCTGCTCGACGCCCGCGAAAATGGCTCTCGGTATCTACGTATTCGCAAATTGGTTCGCGTAACTGGACGAGACTATTTCACAGGTCGCGAGAATTTCGGTGTCGCGGTTGAATCGGGAGAGAACGGAAAAAGTTAACCAGACGGAAATCCGGAACGATTGGCGCATGTCGAGGGACTGTGGAAACTTTTTAGAAAAATTCTGCGTCCCAGATGTAAAAGCGTAATTTTCCAAGTGATTCTGTGCGCGTGGCAAAAATATGACGCAGATCACGTCACGTTATAAGAAAACCGTAATTACGACACGCATAAGTTAAATGTCTCAATGATCAGAAAAATATACCAATAATTGAACATATTTATTAAAAAAGTAATTAAAAATAAATATTAAACATAACAATCCTCAGTGTTTCAAATATTTTTTAAGATGTTTTTAAATATTAGTTCCTGATTACTTATTTTTTTATTAAATGTCCAATTATTGAGACACACTTTACATATTTTACATTATTACTATTATATAATAATCATTGTCTTATATTTATTATTTATTATACGTTATTTATTATTATAATTAATTCAACAAGCCAGGAAGCAAGAAAGAAATAAAAAAAATAGCGTAAATCGTCACGTTTATACATATCGCGGTTGGCCAAGTCGTAACTGTCCTTTTACGGTTAACTGTCCGGCGACAACCTGCCCGAGAAACGTCACGGGGCGCGGAATGAAGCTCGGTGACGAAATTCGACGCTCGTCGCTTAAGCGTCAAGCTCGCAACGTGACTGTCGACCATTGAGACGTGAGAGCTCAGAATCTACGTGAGCGGAATTCAAAAACGATTCAATATCTCTTGTCCAACTTCGAATTGAATAAACTCGCCACGCGAAATGCCAAAATCGAGATTTCAAAATTTCATACATACCTGCGCTCAAAGAAAAACGTGTCGACAAACAGATCTGCATGTTTTTTTTTTCTACGATTTCTGCGTGCTTGTTTTTCCAAAACCACGCGATCTGCATATACGCTTACAAAACTCATTATATTTTTAAATTTGACGCAGTCAGTCGGAGAGAAAGAGAAAGGAACGAAAGTATCAGTAAAATTTTGTAATTTTAATGCAGTTTTGAAATTTGTATAATACTTTTCGCGGAATACACGAAAAGTTTCCGATATTAAACTGCACGAAAATCAAGCGCAACTTCCGCAACTGTCAGAGCCGCGTGCGTAGCGCTCACGGAATTTGCGGAATTAGCGTGACCGGTCGCCAGTTTGCGGAACAAAGTCGGGTCAGAAGTTGAAATCCGACTCGCATACCTCGTGTCTGCCCGAACACAATGTTATTATCACATTGTAACGAATAGTTACACGACGATGCAACGAGACGCGCCGTGAGGTCAGTGTGCGAGTGACACAGTAGGTTGTATACATATTGCATATATTATATATATATATATATATATATATATATATAT
>QVOA01002982.1:0-15190 GCA_014825685.1 Pseudomyrmex cubaensis
TGTGTGTGTGTGTATATATATATATATATATATATATATATATATATATATATATATATATATGTATATAAGCGAGTGCTTATTAGTGTTTGCCGAGACGCCATTTCCTATTGGCCCTAGGCGTTTCATTAGCCGCAAACGCACCGTCTTTGGAAGCCGCGTATGACTTGTAGAAAATCCTCGACATGTATGTATATCATTAAATACGTAAAAAAATGAAAAAATAAATAAAAAAAAAAACAAATAACGATATCGAGCCAACACGAAAGTTAAAACAATTGTTTATCACAAAACAATCTTTACGTATACCTGCACAACATATATTTTAAAACTACTTTCTCGCATTTCCGGCGGACGGAAACGAGGCGCAGATCTCGCACGAACAGCACCGAGCCGCTATATAATTCTATAGTTTTGCAGATTGGACATCGTTAATCGCGTTGCCTCGGCGAGGGTCGGCGATTTGTTGCTAATCGAAATAAGTATATTTCCCCAAGCTACCGGTTGGCGAAAGAACAAAAGCGCGCCGCCCGACGACGACGACGACGGCGGCTTGTTACGCGCGGTCGATCTAAGGTTAATTTCGTACGAAACCCCTTAACTATGCAGTCCCGCGCGAATGGTAGGACAATTTAGGGGCGGAAATCGTCGATTACCACGGAAGGATTAGTGGGCACGTCCCCAGGCCAAATTCTCCCCTTTCTCCTCTTCTACGCGCTTCGCTATATCTTACCGCAGAATCCGCGCAATACGGCCGTAGGTGGATTTTGGAAATTTATTGTCGCCGACGCAAAGCGGATTTATCTATAACTCTGATTACGCGGTTTATACGGTCCGCCGTACGGCTTTACATATGTCACAATTATATTACCGAAGAGAAAGAGCCTAATGCGGATAAGCGCGCGACGCTCAATTAAATTCTTCTTCTGCGATCGCATAATTTTGACGCGGAATTCTCGAGAATAACATTTTCTCATCTCGTAGTTTTCTATTCGTATTGATTTTTTGTAACGACGACGTTTTGCATTGTAGTTTTTTGCTCGTACACGCGCGCGCGTCACTTCTCGTGTCGGCTGCCAATATAAAAGCCGGCAGCAGCTACCTATTCGCGAGCGAAATCTTAAATTGCATTGTGCTTTTTCGTAATCGATAACGATATATACGTCGGGGGCTATAGCTTATACAAACGCGACCGAAGCTATTTTCGGCCGAAATAGGGAAAGGTGCGCCCGGCCCCGATCGCCTTTATCCGCGGAAAATCTATTTGGAACGAGCTGGCTTTCCGTATATATTCCGCGGACGCCATTAGGCGCGCGATCGGCGAGAGAGTAAATAGTTGCGTGTCAGCGCGCGGTCGCCGGGATGATGAATGCGCGTGAAACATCCGTCACGGTGCAGTCAATAAGATCTCGCGTAGCTTTCGATAAAAAAAAACATCGTATTACGAGCTTTCCGAGAAAAAGACGCGCGCAGATTATCATGCGACGATTATGCGTTTTTCTTTTAATCGATGAAAATGAGACACTTTCCTGTATGTCAGGCCATTTTAATGTAACAATTCGACTATTCTTCTCGTATATTTGCCACTTGTTGTCTAATTCTGTCGTTTGATTAAAACAAAAAAGCGCGTGTCAACATTGAGACTAAAATTCATCGGAGCCGCGTCACATCGCGAAAGAAAATACCGGCGCGCGCGTGTCTCGGAATAACATCCGTTCGAATCGCCGTGAAAATATTTTTACGCGCCAGATCCGCTTTTCAGCTCCGGATGCGCGCGTGCGTCTCTCTCTCTCTCTCTCTTTCTCTGTATATTGACGGAAGTGCGACAGCGTATGACGGGCGTCGGCGCGCCGTTTATAGTCATTGACATCCGAACGTCGATTCCGATCTGTCATCTGACATGCGTTCGGGCTACCCGAATTAATTGCTCGCTGTGCTCGACTCGCCGTGAATTTTTCCACAAATACATATATCTCCGTTCGTGTTAAACCCGAAATAATTAACGCGGTGAATTTTTGACGATAAAAAGTGAGATAAAAAAAAAAGAAATCAATCGCGTGGGATTATGACGATCGATCGACGCTAATTAACAATTCGACAAAAAATTACCGGGACTGCGACGAATCGATAGCGCGTGTGACCCAAAACGCTATAAGTTTAATAATTACGTGTTTGGATAGTAATAGGCAGATACAACCAAGCAAATAGTACTACGCTTAATGGGAGCTTCAAGCGGCTTATCGGGAGCGTTTGGCGAACGGAAAAGAGGGTTGATCCTCGATCTAATCATCCCTGTCCCGATACCTCGGTCTCTTTGTACACATATCTACAACTGTATTATTTATTCGCTATATCGTTTCCATATATTTCGTACTAAATCATCGTAAATTACTTCGCAGTTTTTGTGATGAATAACTCGTACATTCGGAACACATTGCCAATAATTAATGTGCACGCGAATCCACTATTTGGAAAAGAAGAGAATAAAAAAAAAAAGTAATGGTTTAAAACACATCTTTAATCACACTTGCTCAAAAATAATGTTCCCGTTTGTCGGAACAAGACGTTGCGTATTACATTGCGTGCCTCCAAAAGTGCGCGCGTGATTTATCATCAACGGAAAAGTGTGTGTGTTCGGAACTATTGATATACATATATGAAAAAGCTATTTCTTCCGCCGCGTGGCAACGTCCGATAAAATCCAAAATACACGTGTTTTTTCTCGCTTCGCGAAGGCGTGTGTATTTTTTCTCTCTCTCGCGAAATCCGCTCGTATTTTTGTCGCGATGTATATCGATAGAAAACGCGCGGGTGAATAGCGGCTATCTTTCGGCTCGAACTCTGATATTTTTCTTTTTTTTTTTTTTTTTTTTTTTCGTGAGTCCTCCTCGCAGTCGTTTTCCCTTTTGCCTTTCGACGGCGCATTGGGAAAACGGCAGACTTCACGCCATGATTTATTAACGTTCGCGAAATGACACGGCGCTCCTTCGAAGAGGATCCATCTTTTCCCGCCGCTGTGCTCGGAAAACCGATAACGGGGCATCGTTTACTGTAACTCTCGTGGGAAAAGAATAATTACTAAATATTTCGATTGGTGTTTAAAAGTTGCGAGAACAGCGAGAAATGCATATCGTAAATTACGAATGTTATTATTTTATCCGCGCTTATTTGCAGCCGAGTGTTGCGTCGATACATAAAATGCGCAGTCAATGCGTATGACGTGTGCAGTTTTGTTTGTTTTTCTCACGAACGATTTGTCTTTTTTCGCGGATATTGAGATCAGTTTTGGGATACAGTTCTCGGGGAAAAAAAATCGATAGTTTCGAATCAGAGAGCTTCGACTCTGCGGTTTGCTGAGCTGGTCCGATCCGGGCGACTACGGTAGTTTCAGTGGCCATGACTCAGCACGGGGTGTCGTCCCTCTACCTGTCGTATTTCTGTTCCGAGTTTACACAGCGCGACCGCCACCATCATGGGTTGCACGGACGTTTTAGAGTCCAACGCGATCAAACTTCCTTCACGAGGAAATCCACTTTCACGGATTATAGCGGCATTCGTCGCAACAAATGGCGCGCCGTCCGTTCTGAGTTTATTGTTGATAAACGGATTGAAGACGAGCTTCGGTATACTACAATATACGGGAGTCGCCAGTTTACCTTTGAAAATCTTGAGAGAGAGAGAGAGAGAGCGTAATTTATTTTCTCTCCATTTTAAACTTTCTCGCGCGAGCAACGCGCAAACGAGGTGTCTCTTTTAGTGTCACATTTATTGAAAAATATGACATTTATCGCTACAGGATTATAGCATTTTTAATATTTATGTGAGACAAAACGCGTCGATGTTGAAATATTTGCCGCGATGCTGTTTACACGGCGCGCGTAAATTTGTTATTTTTCGGAGATCGGAAACTTTTATCAACATTCACGGCGCCGAGCTTGTATGGCAAACACGCCGCTTCGAAGATGGTCCCCGCGTACGTAGAACCGCCATTCTAAGGTGGGTATCTCACAGAACTTAGAGGGTCCATTGTGCTCTCGGTCGCCTTTGTGAGCCAACGATCTTACAAAGAGCCCTCTTCCTCACATTGTTGCTCGACGCTCGCGGAAAATGAAAGTTTCATGCAGGCCAACATCGTGCGTCGTCTCGCCGATGGAATGTTGATAATGCGGCTCTTTGGACAGATCTCTTAGCGAGTTCGCGCCCGTAAAATCCTCGTGACTTACAATGCGACTTTATTACCTTTCTCGCGTTTACGTTAATGCGCGACGAAATAAAACTTGATCGACGATGTTTCGCTCGAATTGCGTGAGATTTTTCGGAGAAAAAAATTTGCACGGCGAGCCGAGAGATTGAGATAAATATATAAGAATTAATCCACATATTTAAATACGATGTCACACTGGATTAACGAGACGTATTTCACGTCGACCAACTGTTGCCAGTCTCGCGATAAGTACGCGGCGATCGTCGTTTCCTCGACAAACTTCGCACTTTCCTGCGATTATCTCCAGCCGCAATGAGGTCGTGTACCATCTTACCGGACCTATTATCGCTTTCGTTTACGCTCAATTATCGATAGCCATTTAACAAACCGGCGACAATCACGGGGAGAAGAGGGTTAATTACTTTCAAGATCGTGACGCACAATTCGCAACGTTTAATTCCGTTCTTGATCGCGACAATCGGGGACAATGTCGCGCACATGTTCGCGCGAACTTATCACATTTTACAAAAACGCGGAAGAAACGTGTGTGCTCAGCAAGTTTTTCAAGCCGACGGGAAAACTTTCGTGACACGCTTGACCTGTACGTTTAGGTAAACCACTTTACTCGTCAGCTTCGGGAACGTGAGACGAATACCGGGTCTTTCTGCACACGGAGCGACTTCATGTAGGCAATCAAAGGGCTTCGTGCGAAACATACGACCGAGCAGATCTCATGATATCTATTGTAGTCCCGCATGTGTCATCTGTACACGTGCGCGCACAAGACTGTTCAGCTTGCGTTCTTTATAGTTTTTTTATAATACAATGCAAATTTTGTTTACTTTGTATTTTGACTTTTTAGTTTCTTGCTACTTTAATTTATTTGCTTAGGATCTACGAGAATCTATTTACAAATGCAAAATGTATTCAATACCGTTGGATAATTTTAATCTATTCTAATCTCTCTATCCTATCCAAGCAATAGAAAGCGTTTTCAAGTGTGTTTATACGTCGATCTATGTAAACACAAATCCAAAGTTTGTGTTATTTTTGGGAGCCCATTGTGCACGCAGTGCGCGCGTGGTCCAGTAAATCAATATGTACTCACGCAATACAGAAGAGAAGGGGAGAGGGAGGAGGGAGGAGATAAAAGCCCTAACAAAATATTTGACAGTATATTTGTGCACACACACGATTAACTAATAAAGGCGTATCGTGTACGCGATGACAATTGTATGCGTTTATATTTATTCGATTGTTTCTCGCGATATTCAGAAACGGTGATGAGAGAGAGGGAGAGAGAGAGAGAGACAGAGAGGTAGATGCGATTAGCTGTTAATTTATCGAATTCGAGGTGGTATATAGCCCCGGGCAAATACTGTAAGCGTTCAAAGTATGATTCTGTTCGCGTCATGAATTGTCCGAAGAGATGAATTTTCAAATTACAGCCTGATAGATATTCCGTTCGAAATGGAATCTCCGATTCCGCGAATTAGGAGGATTGTGAACGGGACGTGGTTTTTATTACATTTTTAAGACGATTACATAACGCAGCGACCGAATGAAATTACTCAAATACGACAAACCGCACACATTAAATACGTGTGTCGAGAGAGAAATCTAGATTTTTTTTTTTTTTTACATTTTTGAATTGTTCTCAAGCAATAATCGAAGAGACGTTGTAAACGAATTTAGACACGATTGCAAAAATATATATATAAAGATACGTGTTTTCAATGGATTTCGCTATACGTGATTATAAGTCGGCGAGCAAAGTCGAAGAAAAAGTTTCAATTTCCTGAAGCACACGAACTCTTCGAACTGTTTTTATTCTCGGAGCGATTCATCACCGAAGAGGAGACACTAGAAAGTGGGGAATAGCGATTTCATACTTCTGTATTATTTCTATATAGATTTTCCGTTTACAGACCGTCTGTTTTTGCATATCCGATTCCTTCACATCGCAATCGCATATCTATGAAGGAAGTTTCAAATAGATTTTTCGCGGAAAATGAAAGTTTGATGCCGGAATATCAGATTATTCTTGTATAGCGAGCGCAACTACGTTTTTTTTTCATTAATCTTCGCAGAGAGGAGACAAGAATAGAAATTTCAAAAGTACTAAATCCGATCGTTCGACAAATATCTATGAATTTTTTTTCTGCTCGATTTCTTTTTATCGCTCGTAATTGCTATCTTCGCGCCGTTATACATCTCTTCTTTTGATGATAGCAATTTTTTCGCAAACTTTATGGGGACGTTTGTCGGAATTATGGTTTTTCGCGAACGTAATGCGCTCGCAAAGAACGGCGAGAGTTGGTAAAACCTAGAACGTGTAGAAATTTCATTGCTCGGAAGTGCGGCGCGGGGTTTTTGTTTGTCCTCTGCCCATCTCCGTCGTCGTCGGCAGAAACGCGATCATCGCAAGCAGTGAGTTCGTTCTTTTTATGGTCCGGCGATGCGTTTCCGTGACACTGCGAGACTCGTAAAAGAGACACGCGCGCTCGTCCGTAGATGCGTCAGGAGATTTCTTTTTATTTTTTATCGCTTCAACACGCAGCTTGCTTCAAATTGCGATTGCGCTGCAGAAATCTAAGTGGTCGAAGATATGATCTTACTCGTGTTTAAGTCTACGCAAATTTGTAATTCAGCGTATTTATTCTGCACTTGAATAGTTGAAAAATAATTTGTAATTTTTATCCGAGATAAATGCCATTTTTTCATCGCAAACGGACTTGCCCTCATCTCAATGTATATTTCCGACAAGACGCGATGTCCACACGTTTATTCCACTTCACTGCAAGCGCAGAAGTCGACAGAGAAATACCGACGAGGTAGCAGCGGTTCGCGCGGAAGGACGGGAGGAAGAGCGCGAGAGCGGAGGAGTCAAGGAGCAGGTTTGTAATTCATATTAGAGTCTCGGAGGACAAAGCAATCAAGTCGCCCGTAGCGAGCGGTTGTGGCGCGTCCAGGCTTGCCTGGACTTCCGCGTCGAATTAAACTTACAGATCCGTCAGACACACAAACAGACATACAACAGACACGACTGGGAGGGGAGAGAGAGAGTGTGTGTGTGAGTGACTGAGCGGAGAGGAACGAAGGGAGGAGGAAGCTGTCGGATCAAATGAAAGGAAAATATTGTATTTTTTATGAGGGTTCGCTCGAGGGACAGGTTTGGGGAAAAACTCGTGCGGTTAAAACGAGAAGTCGATGGACACGGAAGCAGAGAAGAAGATGGGGGAATATAAGGTCGTTGGTCCTGGGAGAGAAGATCAAAGTTGGAATGTGTCAGCGGTTTGCGAAAAGAAAAGCTTTTTCCGAGCACTTTATTACGCGCGCGACGACGACGACGATGACGGGCTTTCAACAACGTCCAAGAAGTCGCAATCAGAAGCCTAATGAAAATGTAAATTCGCGAGAGCGGCTGTCCGTCCGGTCATCCCGATTTTATAATCTCGTCTCGACGAGACCTCTTTCTTTTGCCCGCGAACAATTACGGAGTCGCGTGAATAATTAAATTCTCCCAATTGTCGTGGAAAATAATCGAAGAGCTTTGACAAATTTGTTATTAGCAAGTGTCGCGTGTTTTTTGTTTTCTCATCACGCGGTTAAGAAACACGGAAGTGCCTCGCGACAAATATCGAAACAATACCAGTGTTTTTTTTTCATGAACTTCTACGCGTGGAAAAAATCGAATCGGGATAAATAAATCGAACTTTATTTTCCAGATGGTTGCTCTTTCCTTTGAACTAGCCAGACTCGTTTCAATAACACCGAAACGGTAGACTAATTCCGCGCAATTGAAATCAAAGGCAAAAGAAAGAGTTTTCGCACAGGGTTGACTAAATCGGGATTTCGAATCTTTTATTTTCTAGACATTAACTCACTGAGCTATCTCACGCATACATATTTAACGCTCTTCTTTCATTTATTGCTCCTTGATTTTCTCTTTTCTTTTTATCTATACGCGCAATAGATATCCAATAACGGCGCGCGCGTCTATTTCAAAAATATGAACATTTACAAAATACACGCAAAAATTACAATTACTTAATCAATTAAAAAAATATACGTGCAAAAATTGTACAATACTATCTTCTTTAATTTGGAAAATTTGTTTGCCGTTAAATTCTTCAAAAGAAAGCGTAAGTAATGTTGCAGATTTCTCGTCGTGTAATAAATTACATTTGTAATTATTAATGTCATGTAAAATACAGCCTGAGATCACTCGCGGACGCGTGTACAACAATAAATATGTTCAATGCAAAAACAGACGTTTAGGAAAAGAACAAAAATATTGTCGGTGTGTGTATTGCAGCCACCGTACGTTATATAAGACGCAGCTTGCCTGTTTGCAAGGAGAAGGAAATGCCAGCTTCGGTTTTAATTACAGCCTCGTACTTCGCTGTTATTAATGAGCTACGCGCGCAAAAACATATACTTATAACGGTTACTTACTTACTTACTGGCGTAGATAAATACGATCAACAATGAGCAAAAGATAAACACTCGCGGCGATCCACCTCGATCCGCTCGGACCGGTCGTCGTAATGAAGATATAATCGCGGTGGTTATTAGATAAGCTCGCGTGCGCTTCGTTATTAGATCGAAGTTCGGCAGGAGTTAACTAGATTCTGATGAACCCGTAACGCGAGTTGGACGTTTACGTTGTGTACGAACGTTTCCCTTCGTTAGGCTTCGTGTTGCGCGAGTATCTCTGTAATACCTACGACAGAGAAAGGATGCCTCGACGCGCGCACGAAAATTCTTGGCGTGAAAACGATCTCCATCACGGCATTCAGCCGCGCCCTCGATTTAATCCGACGCGCGAGGCGCGCATGCAACGCCGATATAATTGACGGCATGAAGACGTTGCGCAACGCGAGAAACTGATTCGAAACGGTATAATCTCGGAACGGCGCATCGTTTTCCCGATGCGAGATTTGGGTCGGGAATTCACGCGTTTAAATTTAACCGCAAACGCCTTGCTACCTGCGAGTTATTTTTCGTGTATAGTTTCATTTTGTTGTTTGTAAGAGAAAGGGGAATACAAAAGGTTTTTTTGTTTGTTTATGAGAAGCAGTGAAACCGAATCGGGACCAACTTAGTCTGAGAAACGTTGAATTTACCTTATTAGAGTCTGAAATGTTGAATCACTCGCTTCGTAATATTTCGTGCAGCGAGATTGTTGAATCGAAAAATCTCGAACGCTCGTCTCTCTTCGGAGAGTTTAGTCATAAAGCACAAGTATTCAGAAGAGAGGCGACCTGAAAAATCCAGTGACTTCTGACCTACATAAGTAAAGACTTATATGCAATTCGCGACGCGCACAGCGCGCGATTCGGTCTTTAGACGATTTTCGTTTCTCGGATGTTTAATTTTTTTGAACGATCTGTCTGTGCAAAGAAAGATAACTCGCAAATTAAACAAATGTTTAATAAACGTCAGCGTTTCGAAATGTAATTTATGGCGCACTTTCATTAAATCGAAAGCTTTAACCTGAATTGCTCTTTGAACACTTCGAGGAATCGATAAGCGATCCGTCTATCGCGATATTACCTTTTCAGTCTCGAAAAGCTATTATATAATACATTCAAAGATCTCGCACGTATCGCGAAAGTTTTATAATACAGTAAAAGAATCTAGCGCGATGATATCGAAAACGAACGATATTCACTTTGTTGCGTTGACGAACGAACGTGTTTGCTTCGTCGTGTCGAAATCGAAAGCGATCGGAGTTAATAAATAATACTCTATACGGATAAATACTCCGGTATATTTTCGCAAGAAGCGCAACGATTCTACCTTTTTCGTGCTCGACGGATTGTTGTCGCGATGATCTACCGCCGGAATGTCTCGTTTTGCCCGGAGAAGGTGAATCGGAGGTCGACGCTGGAATATCACCGCGCCGAACATAGCGGCGGTCGCTTCGGGTCCATTCGGCGGGGGCCGCCGAACCCCACCGAACGGAGTCGACCGCGATTACTCGCAGAGTTTCGGAGTCGCGCGACAGTGTCTGAACGGACTCGGTTGCGCGCGGACGTGTTGTCTCACTTTCATCCCGTCTCGTTTTCATCATCCGTCAGGTTTCCTCGTCGCGGAACGCGAAGAATTCACACCGTGTGCAACGAATGCGTCGACGTGCTGTTGAAGTGCGCGCGAGTGAGGCAACGTGCACAAGTGCGAGTCAAGTTTCGATCGTTCTTCCCGGGGAAAAACCGATCGGAAGGTGGCCCCCGCGCGTATCGAAAGTCGATGCGCGACATTCCGAGCGTTCCCGACATTCCACTCAAGTGTTTCTATGAGTGAAAACGAATTCGTTCGAATAAAAAAATTCTCCTACGACGAAGAGGTCGCACGTTGACAGGTAGAGCTCGACGAAAAACCGGATCTTTGACAAAGAAGTTGCATCGCGAACGTAAAAGTGTGTCTCTTGGCGTGACTCTGTCACGGTTGCTCCGAAAAAGAAAAATTATCGAGTTTGGTCGCCATTAGAAAACGACTGACGCTGTTGACATTGTGCGATCTGACTGTAGGCGTCGTGTTCACGGTCACATTGTAACGCAACGCATCCGCGTGAATCAACTCACGGCTATTGTAACGCGAAGTGACGTGGACTGGGCGCGTGTCCATAGATTGTCGGTCGCGGATTTTGTTATCGTCACGCATTCATCGCACGAACGGACCCCCCGGGGCCCGCGTTCTCATTCAGCCTGTTTCGCGGCACGGTACACATTACATCGATTATCGATAATTATCGCCATTGTTATTGGCGTCCGGCTACGCACAGAGAGGGCTTTGCAATCGGACGGCTAACGTGCTGCTCCAGTTTCGGCGGCAGTGAAACGCGGCTCGAAACCCGCCGCCGTGACAATAATCGACTTGCCAAGATCGAGGACGTTGAAAGCATTCCGGAAGCTCGCGCGTAAAGAGACATGCAACAGTCTCCGTGCATGACCTTTTGAAACGCCAATCTGCACGACAAATAGCAATCGCGTCGGTCGTCGTATCGAATTTCGCCGCGCTCGAGAAACTCTCGGAGAAGAGAATTTTCTTTCTCGTCTCGTTCTGTGCCGTGAAAAAAAAAAAACTCACACGCAACGTTCACGCGGACCGAGATAACAACTCGCGATATATTTGCTCGAACAGACGCGCATCGTCGATCGCGCTCTTTGCTCCGGTCATTTATGTCATACGGTATTTTAATCGGTTTTGATAATCGTTCTTCGACGGCGCGTAATTCGTCGAGTGTGTGTCGCGCGCGATACACACACATCGAAAGTTTGTATGTCAAGTGATCAGCTTCGTGTCAAGAAGTGAGATAACTCGAGAGCACTCCCCGACCAGGATACACATCCTATCGAATACACTGCCTGCCTACGTTTCTGTGATAAAAACCTGTGATACACACTTCGAGATTTCATCAGAATCGACAGAGGACTTTCGTCTTTTCCTCCCTCGTTGAGGAAGTTGGTAAAGTATTGAAAGTCTTAAATCACTTAGTTTGTGTTGCAACACAAACGCGATAAGATAAAATGCGGTAAATCGCCAACCTACGTATCGACTTTTCTGTTATTTTTACGTCACGTCGTGAGATACAAATTGAGGCGTAAATATTGTAGTCTCGCGTCCTGTTTAGACATCTCTCAGACGGGAAATGGAGCGAATTATTTATTACGACAAAAGTTTCTTCGCGTGCGGGATGTTCGCCGATACTGCGGCGAAATCTTTTTACTTTAAGCTTTTTACTCTGTCTTTTTATCTTATCGCAATTACGTTATTCGCAGTTCAGCCGTCGTTAACTGCGAGAGGACAGAAATATGTTTTCGACCGCGAATAAAAACCGAAATCACGCGGGGCTGATCCACCAAATTGACTGCGTGTATATGCGAAGAAGAGAAAGCAAATGAGATATCCGGGGCGATTTTTCGGTTCAACGAAAAAACGCAGCTCTGAAATCGAACAAGCGCGGCGACACAATTTTCCTGGCCGTGTCCAGCGGCCAAAGCTCGATCTTTAGTGTTGGGGGATCGACTATTCTCTCCGCACACGGTGATTTTCCGCGGGACCATTAAATCTTAATTCGTTCATATTCAGCGGAAAGAAATGACGAACAGAATATTTTCGGTCGATCCCTTTGTGCGGCGCTTCATCTAATTGCTCTCGTTTGCCGGGATTATGAGTGTTTGATGTTGAAAGCTGCTGCGTTTTCCGCGTACGCGAGAAAGAGAAAAAAAATTGCTATTGTTAAGCGTTTTACGTTTTTGGTATTCAAAAATGCACGTCAAAAAAGTTTTTCAAGAATATTATCGAATTAAATTGCATAAACAGAAGTTTAGTTCAATTAACTTTTCTGAATAAATTTTTTGTTTAAAAGTTTTCACAAACTTTTATTTTAGGACATTTGATAGATTAAAAAATAGAAGCTTATTTGTTAAAAAAAAAAGAAACCAAAATTTTTATCGTTATATCGATTTTAAGATGCAAATAATACGTCGAAAATGATTCTCACAAAAACGCGTGTTTGTTTTCGCTTTGCATGTGATCTATTATTCGGAAGTTCTTACCGAGAAAATCCCGTGTTCACAATTTACGCGAATTTTAATTTAGTCGAGGAGGACAATCTCTTTATACGATATATGTGAGGATGCCAGGTCGGAGCCGACGACCCGAAGAAGGTTGACCAAGGCCGTTCAGGTGTCTATTTATAGCGTGCCAGAGTAACGAGATAGTTATTTGCGGGAAATCTCAGATCTTTTTTTAGACTTTGAACTTTTTGAAATTACGTGTATATTCGCGAAAAGAGAAAATTTATATTTGCGGCTTATTTCAATATAACGAATTTAAAAAAACGTAGATGTTTAAAGCGGAGTTCGTTGCGTTTAATGATTTTTCAGCGGTAAGTTTTAATGGCGCGACTCTTCGTTTGCGATTCTGTTTTTTTTTTTTAATTTAAAAAAATAATTACTATTGACATTTCTCCTCGTAATATTATCACTACGTAAACACATGAGAAAAATAAGTCAAAAGTTTGAAAAATAAGTCAAGTTTTACCTTGTTTGTTTCAACGATTAAAAGTGTCGTCTGTGACACGTAATGATATTTTTTTATCAAGAGATACTCGCGAGTAGCGATAGCTAGCGATAACAATAATTTACGTGTTTGAACATGAATTTCGAACAACTTGAGTTCGATGAATTGTAATTAAGCGGAATTTATTTGTTTGTATCAGTTTTCTCATTCATGTTCACAGTGGCAAAATTATCATAATTACTATCAAAATGAGTTATAATTAATAATTTTACGATAAATAATTATTTGATTTTATTTACATTCCCGCGCATATTTGCAATTATCGCGATCGTGTCCCGCACACGCGTAGATTGCCGACCGATAAATTGTAAACGCTGCGTGTCGTCGACATTTGTTTGTGTCTTCTCGCAATTTTATTGATCCCGAACGTGCGTTGCATAGAAAAACCTGTTTCTCTTTCTTGTCGTACGTTTATTTCATTTAACATTCAAGATACAAAAATATCCCAATCCGGCGAGGTAGTTAAAACCAATTTCCGTCTTCTGAAAAAAGCTCCCGGATTTTAATTCCCGGACTTCAAATTTATTCATAGAAAAATGACAGGATTGCAAATACATTTCAAAATGTTTATTTAAATCCTCGAACTTGATTACAATATCACGCCCGATAAATTCGCGCGACAAAACTTACGCTCGCAATTATTACTTCGCACGATATCCGCGTCGGGAAACTTATTTGCATTCTTCGTCGAGAAGAAAAATATTCCGCGAGGTCTCGTGATGACCACGTGTAAAAAGCACCTCGGAAAGCTCCGCGTTTGGCATTTATCGGTCGTTTTAATTTTTTTTTCATTTAACCGGCCTCTCTATTCACGAGAACGGAAAACCGTAAGAAGATCCGGGACGGCTATCGCGCGGCGAATATGAAATTCTAATACTCGAGAATCTCTCGGTGCCTTTCGCTGAATCGACCTCTGCGTAAAAAAAAAAAAAAGAAAAAAAAAGAAGAGTATAAAATTTCAGAGAAATCGCAGAGAGAAAGAGAGAGGGAAAGAGAAAAAAGGAGATGGAGTCGTAAATCTAGCACTTGGTTTTAAAGTGTTCCGCGACGAGGAGTGGCAGAAAAAAAAAAAGGAAAGAACGTCGCGCTAAATGGTGACGCGACGCCGACCTCGCCTCGCATATTCCACGCTCGTGTAAATTCACGAACCTCCTCGGATAGTCGCGGCCACGCGAGCAAAGCGAGCGGGGGATGATACGAGAAGCCACTTTGCATTATGCAAGGCCGGGCAACAGGGCGGCACGGCGGGGGCTTTTAAAACTGTATACATTGAAAAAGTTCCCGCTGCGGTGAGTCAGTCCGAAAATTTAAATTGCACTCTTGTACAGCCTTTTATATCCTCTTCTGTCCCTCTCTCCGACACTCTTCGTTTCTCGCTCTCTATTTTAATCCTTTCTCTTTCTCTCTCTCTCGCTTTTCTCGCGTTAGGCCGATTTGCATTATGCAAGGAGTTACCTCGATAGCTGCAATCAAGGAAGAGCGTGCGAGAGAGGCGGGTTGGTCGTTTCGGGAAAGCGGAGTAAACTGTCGCGTAAGGGAATAAAGAGGAAGCGGTGAAAACTCAGCCCGGGGCTGTCGCAGCGGCGACGACGACGACGACGCGTCACGTCGCGTCGACCCGCTGCGGGCTTGACTTGGGGACATTAGCACGCCTGAAAAAATAATGGGCAGGCCGGTGAGCAGTTTGAGAACGAAGTCACGTGTACGTGAATAAAATGTCTCGGTGAGAGAAACTTTTTGTGTGCTCGCGATGTCGTTTTGCTAGTTCGCGACGGAGGATTTCACGCGAAAGAAACAGAGAATTATTGCGGCGGCGGCTAAATTCGCTGACTTTTAGCGGCTCTTATTACGAGGCGCGATTCGATCGTCGCTCGAATTACATATTTAGCGCGT